>NCQV01068204.1:0-16382 GCA_002740545.1 Lophocereus schottii
ATCATTCTTCTATATAAGGATGAGTGAAATCACAATTACAGGCATAAAAAAAAATCAATGTGAATGACGGCAGCACCTCATCGATTAACCTTTGAGAGAACCTTGAAACACACACTTATTTTATCAAGTAGATTATCCCTAAGATTATTTCTGGTGCAACAAATAAGTCTTAAGGAAAGTGTTCCGTTTCACGATTTACTTAGTTTATCCTGTACCACATTCAACCTAATTTTTCTAACAATCTTAAGACTTATTTGAGATGGCGTCAATTCGTGAAATGATATCCAACTTTCAGAAGTTGGATAAGTTCGAGGGTGTGGGATTCCATCACTGGCAAAAGAAGATGCATTTTCTTCGTACAACTTTTAAAGGTCGTGTATGTACTCAACACTCCCTACCCAATAGAGACTGAAAATGAGACTTTGGGGCAAGCCCACTGAAGATCCAAATTCAAAAATGATGACTACATTTGTCGAGGTCATATCTTGAATAGCATGTCGAACGCCTTGTTCGATATCTATCAAGGTATGGAATCAGCAAAGGAATTATGAGAGGCGCTAGAGAACAAGTACATGACAAAAGATACCTCTAGCAAGAACTTCCTTATAAGTCAATTTAATAACTATAAGATGGTCGAATGACGCTCTGTTCTCGATCAATTGTATGAAATTCAATGAATCCTAAGTCACTTCAAGCAACATAAGATGGATATGGATGAGACCATTATAATTTCCTCTATAGTGGACAAACTTCCCCCCCACCTTAGAAAGACGCTAAAAGAACTCTGAAACATAAGAAAGAAGAAACGTCACTCGAGGAATTGACTAACCATCTTTGAATAGAAGGAGAGTTACGTGTGCAGGATGAGTCAAAAGCACATGTCTCTAAGATTCATATTGTCGAAGATGGTAAGTCGAGTCAAGTGCCGAAGGGAAACAAGAAGAGGCCTAATAAGGACAACAACAACAAGGGCAACAAGAAGGCCAAAGTGGTTTGTTGGGAATGCAACAAACCGGGCCATAAGAAAAGAGATTGTACCATTTGGACGCGTAAACATGGCTTGAACAAGCAAAAGGCAAAGGCAAAGGACAACTTTGTAGCCATGATCAATGATCAAATCAAGATTGTCCAAAGTGACAATGATTGGTGGGTTGACTCCAGTGCTTCTAAGAATGTGTGTAAGGATCGCTCTACTTTTTTCAAGACTCTTGTGTCGATTGAAGATGAAAAAGTGCTCTACGTGGGCAATACTTCTACTGTTGATGTTAAATGAATAGGCCAAGTAGAGTTAGTCTTCATTTCCGGAAAAATTCTTACTTTAAATGATGTATATTTTATGCCGGAAGTTAGAAAGAATCTTGTTTCTAGTTTTCTTCAGAATAAGTTTAGCTTCAAACAAGTGTATGAGGCCGATAAGTTTATCCTATTTAAGGGAAATGTCTTTGTGGGGAAGGGTTATGCTAGTGGTGACATGTTTAAGTTAAATGTAATTACTCCTTCTAGTGGTAACGAGATGAATGATTCTGCTTACGTTCTTGTATATTCTTTATCTTCCCTATGGCATAATCATCTTGGACATGTTAATTATAAAAGATTAAAAAAGATGTCAAGACTTGAGTTAATTCCTGATCTTGATGGAAGCATAGAGAAATGTAAGACATGCATGTTAACAAAGATCACTAGAAGTTCTTTTCGAACTGTTCAAAGAATCACCAAATTACTTAAATTAATTCATAGTAATTTAGGTGATTTTCATAGCACTCTCTCTTTTGGGGGAAAGCAATACTATATCACTTTCATTGATGATTGTACAAGATATTACCAAGTATACCTTTTATATGCTAAAAGTGAAGTACTAGACATGTTTAGGATTTTAAGAATGAACTTGAGTTGCATTGTGAAACCTTCATTAAAAGACTAAGATTGTATAGGGGTGGTGAATACTATCATCCAAGTTATTTTCAATCAACTGGTATAATTCATGAGGTCACATTAGCTTATACACCACAACAAAATGGTGTTGTAAAAAGGAAAAACAGAACACTAACTGAAATGATCAATGCTATGCTTTCTAAATTCGGTTTAAGTGAAGGTTTTTGGGGTGAAGCGATGCTCATAGCATGCTACATCTTAAATAGGGTTTCTAATAAAATGAATTCAAGTACTTCTTATGAATTATGGAATAAGAAAAAGCTAAACCTGAGTTATTTCAGAGTTTGGGGCTGTAAGGCTATTGTGAGAGTCTCGGAACCCAAGAAAAGAAAATTGTGAGAAAGAGGAATTGAATGCATCTTTATAGACTATGTTGAATGTAGCAAAGCCTATAGGTTTTTTGTTATAAAACCAAATGCTTCATTTATGGTTAACGCCATGATAGAATCAACTAATGCCATTTTTTTATGAAACTAGATTCTCTTCAATTCCTAAACCAAATGATCTTATTCTAACCACTATGACCCCAGTTAATGATCAAGAACAAGGAGACATAGTGGCAGTAAGGAGAAGTAAATGGATTAGAAAGGAGAAATCCTTTGATTTTGATTTCTTTGTCTAATTGATAGAGGAAGCAATAGATTCCATTGAAAATGTAATATCCTATGTTTATACCATTGATTTGGATCCTAACTCTTTTAAAGAGCCTATGGAATCTCAAAATGCTTCCTTTTAGAAAGAAATAGTCCAAGATGAAATGGACTCAATCATGGAAAATAACACATGGGTCTTAGTTGATTTACTCCCCGGATATAAGCCTATCACATCAAAGTGGATCTTTAAAACAAAAAGGAAAGTAGATGATACCATAGAAAGGTTCAAAGCCCGGTTGATCATAAGGGGTTTTAACCAAAAATATGGTATTGACTACTTTGACATATATGCACCGGTGGCTAGGATTACAACCATAAGAGTTCTAATTGCTCTTGCTGCAATTCAAAAATCAGTAATTCACCAAATGGATGTGGAAACAGCATTCTTAAATTGTGAATTATAGGAAAAGGTGTACATGAAATAACCAGATGGTTTTGTTGTTCCAGACCAAGAAAACAAAGTGTGCAAACTCATAAGATCATTGTATGGCGTAAAACAAGCACCTAAATAATGGCATCAAAAGTTTGATGAAATAGTGCCATCTTATGGGTTTAGTACCAATGAATCTGACAAATGTGTATATTCCCAGTTTGAATAGGGAAAAGGTGTGATTATCTGCTTATATGTTGATGACATGCTAATGTTTGGCACTGACTTAGAAGAAGTAGAGAAAACGAAGCATTTTCTATCTTCCAAGTTCTCCATGAAAGACATGGGGGAGGCCGATGTTATACTCAGTATTAAGATCATTAGAAATAATGTTAAGATCATTAGAAATAATGATGGTATTAGTTTGTCTCAATCACATTATATTGAGAAAGTGCTTGGGGGATTCAATTACAAAGATTGCTCCCCAGTGGCCACCCCTTTCGATCCAACCTATAAGTTGACTCGAAACAGTGGGAGACCTATTGCACAACTTGAGTATGCAAGGTCATAAGGTGCTTGATGTATGCCATGACAACCACAAGGCCGGATATTGTATTTGCCATTGGGAAATTAAGTCGATATACTGTAACCCTAATAAGTTTTATTGGCATATAATACGTTGAGTTTTGAAATACTTAAAGAAAACTCAAGATTATGGTCTATGTTATTCAGGTTATCCTTCGTTCTTAGAACGATACTCAAATGCAAGTTGGATAACTGACAAAGAGGACTATGCCTCTACGTCAGGTTATATATACTTGCTTGGTGGAGGGGCAGTATCCTGGGCATCTAAGAAACAAACCTGCATAACCAACTCCATCATGGCTGCTGAGTTTGTGGCTTTAGCTGCAGCCAGCAAGGAGGTAGAGTGGCTACAAAATCTGTTATTGGAAGTGCCTTTATGGCCTAAACCAATGTCGCTACTCTCCATACTTTGTGATAGCAAGACCACGTTGTCCAAGGTTTATAATCATATCTATAATGGAAAATCAAGGCACACTGGACTTAGACATGCCCATGTCCATCAATTGATCAAAGATGGAGTGATCGCAGTCAACTATGTGCAAACAAATGAGAATCTTGCAAATCCTTTAACCAAAGGTTTAGCAAGAGACTTGGTGTTGAGAACATCAAGGGGGATGGGACTTAAGCCCATATCTGCAATCACTAGCAATGAAGCCTTAACTTAATTCGTGGTATGACATTATATTCTAAGTTCAATGAGTAACAATATTGCATAGTGATTGGAAGCCTAACATATTTTATCCCGAGGTAAGAGTGCTTAATTACTGTAATGTTATAAGAGGGTGAGTTTTATGCTCATAATAGACCCTGATTGAATGACTTGTATTACAGGAGCATATTTCTAAGGTCTACCTAAGTGAGTCTGAAGTGTGGCCACTTGAAAGAGCAACTGGGCTTGGCTTGATGTAGTCATAATGGATATGGACACATGGCCGGATAATAGTGCCATACTTTAAGTGTGTAATGAGACTTGTGTCTGAAATGTATCCAATTAATCAAAGAGGATATATAGTTTAAAGACTTATCTAGTATTTATGTTCAGATTAATTGAAATTATATTTCGTTAAATAGAAGTTCAAATTGCGAGATACTTCTCTTATGCATAAATCTCCTTGTGTTCTCGGTTGTGATTGTGTAGTTGTTAAAATGGCGGGGGTTTGTCCTATATATTGGAAAAGGAGAGGGATTGTTGGAATTTTCCAAGAATAAAATAAAAGTAGCAGATTTTTATAGTGCTTCACCGAAAAAGTGGATAAGCATGGTGCAAGCATGGTGCCTCTTCAAGTTTACCCGTTTTATCTAATCCTTCCGGCGAAAAGGTGGATAAGCATGGTACCTCTTCAAGATTTATCCACCCTACCCTATCCATTTTTGGTAGCTCTTCAGGCATGATCACTTTTGTATATAAGGAAGAGTGAAATCAAAATCACAAGCATAAAAAAAAAAAAAAATCAATGTGAGTGACTACAACACCCTCATCGGTTAACCTTTAAGAGAACCTTGAAACACACATTTATTTTACCAAGTAGATTATCTCTAAGATTATTTGTGGTGCAACAAATAAGTCTTAAGGAAAGTGTTTCATTTCACGATTCACTTGGTTTATTCTGTACCACATTCAACTCAATTTTTCTAACAAGTATGATTGGATTCGGTTCAATTCAGATTTTGGATTTACTTTCGGGTGAGCCTCTTTCGGATGTCAGATTGGGTATGGGTCCGCGCCGATTGATTCAGATTTTGACCCTCACGTCAATTTTACCAGTATAACTGCAGGTAATAACGACATTTGCAACACTAGAGTTACTATATAATAAATTAATAATACATTATTTTCCTTAATAATTTTAAATGAGGTACGTACATTATTTTCCTTAATAACAATGTCATGATGGAGAAAAACCGTCATTGTTCGGAATTCCACTCTCCTTGTCAACCTTGCAAATGAGTGTCGTCTGTACCTTTAGTCTAGGTTGTCTTGGGCCTAATTCAACCAAAGAAAATTAAGGGAAGGGAAACAAGAGTTCATTAATTCCTCTTCTATACAAGCCCAATGAAGTTCAAATCAGGTTATGTTTTAAATCAATCATATGTTGATTTGAATTTGGTTCAAATTAGGTGATTTTCCATTGAAACCAATTGATACTTGACCGAATAAGATTGAGCTATAGAAAGAAATGACTTTGAAGAAAATTTAAGTCCAATCAATTCAGATTTCTGTGCCATTTTTATATTTCGAGTCAACTTGTTTCGAATATCAAGGTAAGTATGAATACTGGTCATTTATTTTTGGATTTTGAACCTTAATTCAATTTGTTAAGTCTAATTTTTAATTAATATACAGTTTCATTATGTATTAAACTTACTCATCTCAATCAATTAACTTGAAATCCTTGAGAAATGTACGTCAAACATATATAATGCATGGAATTTGGAACTTGATGTTCCAAGGTAATACTCAAGGGAATTATGATCTCTAGTTTTTTTGAATCTATTAATTTAGTAATAGAAGAATTATATTTACAGCCATTTAAAAAAGTATAATAACAATATAATGACTCATTTTCATTTTTTTTAATGTTGAGGCTTTTTTTACCTCATGGTATTTTTTTTGTGCAAATAAAATACAAATGATAATTTAAGTGGAATCTACATCCAAAACCATGATAACAATTCTTAGACATTTCACTAATGGAGGTTTCTGAAACCATCTTTTACCCACTGGTGTTGAGTTACTGTATTTCTAGCTGGTGTATTTACGATGGTCACTTGGCAGAACCAATTTTTCAATTATTATCGTCATTATATATTTTTTTTATCAGGTTATTATATTTATTATAACTGAGGAACGACACCCTGTTAGAAAATAAAGTTTTTTAATAAAAAGCAGAGACAACAACGGTGACGGCTAGTCAATTTTCCTTACCCCGGCCAGCTACCCTATATATCCATACACGCAACTTGATGTTTCCACGGACCTTCCTCTTTCTTTCCTCTGAATGCTTCCACGGGAACCCTCCTTACCTTCCCCTTCCTTTCCTCTCCTCTGAATCAATTTTTAAGCTCAAAACTCCGATCACCACTAACCACAAACCCACCGCCATGAATACAACGCAATCTCCATTTCTGTTGCTGTTGATCATCATCTTCATCACTTTTCAATCCCAAATCCTAAAATCAAACTCCCAGCAACAATATGTCAACAACAACCAGCTTGACTGCAAAAACCACCCCAACACCAATGGCTTCCTCTGCAATGGAAACACCTCCTCCTGCTCCGCCTACTTGACGTTCCGATCAAGCCCACCAAGCTACAACACTCCTCCAGGCATCGCCTTCCTCCTCAACTCAAGCCCCTCAGAGATAGCCCGCCTCAACAACATATCAGATGTTGACCCCATTCCGGCGAACCGCCTTGTTGTGGTCCCCGTCTTATGCTCGTGCAACCAACGCCAGAACCAAACCAAAGGAGCCCAGAGATACTACCAGCATAATGCAAACTACACAATCAAAGTCCAAGGTGAGACGTACTTCTCAATGGCTACCAATACATATCAGGGTCTGACCACATGTCGAGCCATGATGGCTCAGAACCCCATTGATTTCTGGAATTTGCACGTTCATGATCAACTGACCGTTCCACTGATGTGTGCCTGCCCTACTGCACCGCAAGCGAAGAAGTATGGGGCTAAGTATTTGGTGTCTTACCTTGTTACTCCGGGAGATGATATATCTCAGATTGCTAATATGTTTGGTGCAGATATGCAAAGTGTTCTCGATGCTAATGAGCTAAAAGTCAGTGATACTATCTACCCCTCTACACCTATACTGGTGCCCATCAAATCTGTGCCCACACAAATTAAGCTCCCTTCACCTCCTCCAACCCCATCTCCTCCTCCATTGAATCCCAACCCGACGATAACCCCTACTGGCAGTGGGGGTTCTTCCAAAAAGTGGGTATATCTAGGGGTTGGGATTGGAGCTGGGGTTTTGGTTATTTCTCTGTGCTCTTTCTTCTTCTGGTTTTGTATCCTCCGCCCGTCAAAGAAGCCGGTTTCTACCGAGCAAGGTGAGGGCAAGGGCCATAAGAAAGACCCTGAATCAGCAGAGTACACACCTCTGCCTGCGTCATATTCTAGTAGTCAGATTCAGAACGCCAAATCAGGGTCTGTGGATTTGGACGGTTTTAAGGGTGCAATTGGGTCGTTGACTATTTACAAGTTTTCTGAGGTGGAGAAAGCAACCGCGAAATTCAGTGAGGGAAATAGAATCAAGGGATCGGTATTTAGAGGTAAGTTCAATGGCGATGATGCTGCAATCAAGATACTGAAAGGGAGTGTTCCAAATGATGAGATTAATCTCTTGAAGCATATAAATCATTTGAACGTAATTCGGCTATCTGGGTATTGCATTCATGAAGGAAACACTTACCTGGTTTATGAGTTTGCTGAGAAGGGGTCTCTTGATGACTGGCTTTTTGGCCAACAGAAGCATCAATCTGAAGATGGCTCACTTTCTCTGCCGATTCTTGGGTGGAAACAAAGGGTTCAGATCGCTTGCAATGTTGCGGATGCCCTGAATTACCTTCACAGCTACGTCGATCCGCCTTATATACACAAGAATCTAAAGAGCAGCAATGTACTTTTGGATTCCAGCTACAGGGCAAAGATCACCAATTTTGGGTTAGCAAGGACAATTCAAGATGGAGATGAAAATGGGGTATTCCATTTAACCAAGCACGTAGTAGGAACTCATGGGTACTTGGCTCCTGAGTACGTGGAAAATGGGATAGTAACCCCAAAGCTCGATGTGTTTGCATCCGGGGTAGTACTTCTTGAGCTCTTATCAGGAAAACCAGCAGTCAGACCATCAAGGAATAACAAAGGAGGCGCAGATGATTTGCTGTTTGTGGTCATCAGGAATGTGTTCGAGGGGGAAGATGTGAGGGAGCAGCTGATGGAATTCATGGATTATAACCTTCGTAGAAAATATCCGTTGGATTTGGCATACTCAATGGCTGAACTGGCTTATAAGTGTGTGCATCGAGATATGAACTCTCGGCCTTCTATGTCCGAGGTTTCAATGATTCTCTCCAAGATTTACTCTTCATCTTTGGATTGGGATCCTTCAGATGAACTGGCAAATTCCTCTTCCTTAAGCTAAAGCCGTTGAATCATTTCCTATCCCATTTTCGTCACAACCACCATTCAATGAGAATCCAACTTACTCATTTTCTGAAATTCTCTCTACATTGTCAGTAATTTAGTGATTTTTGGTTCATCTGTAGCTGAATGTAATCAATATCAAAATCGGCAGTTTACTTATGTTAAAAAGGACTGAGATGTACAAAATGATTATAAGCGAATATCACAGTCGTTTGATTCTTTCTTTCAAAATACATATAGAAAACCAAACAAAGCGACATAAAGCACTAGCTAAAGGAAAACTCATCAACTATGGCTCACAAACAGGTACCTTCGAGTTTGAAAATTTGCAAATCAGAATGAAGATTGTTAAATGAGCAATGTGAAGCTATTGCAGCATTTTTATTTTGGTCAAGTCATTATTGGACATTAACATAGTGTAGTACCACTAGGCATACCTAGAGTATAATATAAGTACTATGTTTACATAATGGTGAACTCTTAAGAATGTATTCTTGAGACAGTTGTTATCTCACAGAGCTTAGGGTAAGGGATTATTGTACACACCTTTTAATCCAACCACAAAAAGTACAATGGCGACCGAGTGGGATACATACAGTCTATTTGAAAAGCAGATATCAAAACGTAAATTATGGCCCGTGCCTGCAAACTTATGCTAGTTGGAGATGGTGTTTAATCAATGACGTAGGCTCAAAGCTTGACAACATCAATTTGCTGATTTTTTTTTTCTTTTTTGTCTTTCCTATCCTTTTCCCCTTTTTGTCTCTAACATTTGTTTAATTTTTTTAGAAATATATTACATTAGTTAAATTGTGCTTTTCAATCAAAAATTGTTCACCAAAAACTATTTACTTAATAGTCCATTTGCGACTTTGGGATACCTTAGATTTTATGAAAATAATTTTTAGGGGATAACTTTTTTAGAATGTATTCCCAATGAGCTACTATTTCAGATAAACTATTTACAGGGTCAATATTCTACAAAACGGTTATTTTTAGGAGTTTTTTCTTTCAAATCCGACCCACAACTTTTTGAACTTTCTATTTTTGATCTAAATGAGGTTCAAAGTGTAAATACTCAAACTTTTGGGCTTTTTTAGAAAATTATGCTTATATTAACTCTTGGACTTCTTGTAATGACTTTACTGGTACTAGTTATCACAATCTACTACTTATATCATATATATTATATTTTCTGTGATTAGAGACATGCTATACTTAGCAAAATAATTAAAGTTTAATTAAAGAGTTTTGACCATTACCTGAACTTAGTCAGCATTGGACTCTAGTTTTCCTCTAGCTTCAAATTTACAAACATTGCTAACTCAACCATGCATTCCTTAGACTAGTCACAGTACAGATCTGTTTTGTTTCTTACCTTAGACCGTAGTCACTAATCAAGTTTTTTATATTTTTAAGGACTGTGAGACTTTCATCAAGAAATCATAATATTTAACACATAAGGTTCGATTAAATAATGTTCTCTTCTGGAAAAATTTTATTGAAATTTTAAAAGTGAAAATATTACAATGGAAAGATTGAAAGGGACTTAACCTATTGAGATTATCAGAGATACTTGCTTATAGAAAAATGAAGAATCCCACTTCTCTTTTCCTCAAGTATACTCAAATGACCGTGTCTCTTCTCAGCACTCAAGTTCTCCTTTTGTAGAGAAGATGGACTATATATGATACCCTAATAGTTACATTATATACGTTGATATTTTCACATGGCTACAACTGCACTCACATGGCTATAGTAGACTATATGATTTTACTCACTTAACAGTAAACAAAATAGCAATAATGGTGCAACAATTTTTCAGAGATTTAATGTTGATAAGACTAGTAATTCATGTTGAGAATCTACATGCCTTCATCTCCAATAATGTCTTCTAGTTCATCATTATCTAAATAATCATTAAAACCTTCAACAAGTTGAAGATACTCTAGATCCTTCGAATAATTTATGAAGATATTTTTTTTTCCTCTGCAAGAATTTTTCAATTACAACATCAAAGAGATAATCAAAGATATCTTCTGAAGTAACTCCTTCAAATTTTATATATTTGCTGAAATCATTATGATATATGAAAGTAATGCTCTCGCAATGCATTAGTATTCTTCCTTGTTCAATTAATACCCACATTTGATGATAAATATTATAAAAGCATATGGCCTTTGCTAAATCATGATTACCAACTAACTCTTGTCGTTATGAAAACTATTCTTGTTGTTGATTATTGGAATCGTCTAAATCAACTAATTGAACAAGATAATGGGTTAATTTGGCTTTTTCATTTTCGTACTCAATTACTGCACAATGTAATTCAACATACAGGCTTCTATTGCATGGAATTTTTGTTGGGTCATAAAGAGAGGTAGGAATCCAATAGATCCTTTTAAACATGTATTGTTGAAACTTAGCTAGTCTTAAAAAGAATAGGTACTTAAGATCTAGGATTTCCCTGATGTAAACCACCATTTCATATTTCGAAGCTTCCATGATGGCATCATCCGAAAATATTGAATGTGCTAGGAGACTAACACTACCAACTCCAAATTTATTAAAAAAGAAGATCGTAGCACTATCATAAGAATAATTATGATAGTAGTTGATAGCAGGTTGCATATCATTCGTTGAACTATTTTCTTGAACATGGGAATTTATTTTTTCTTGAATACCATAAGGGCACATTAAATAATTCATTTGTAATTCTACAAGACTAAATCTTTGTACTTTTAGATAGGCAGAAGACAGCAGATCAACTCATGTTCTACTTTTTGTATGAAATTCTAAAATATCCATAAGGATTGTACTAGAAGGAGAAACCCGTTCTAGCAGTAGTGGTATTTCATTTTGAATTTTCTCCTTTTATGGCAGGAGTTCTATTCTGATAATCACCATTGGCAAGCTCACGAGTTAAACTATCTACCAGAGAATTTTTCGATCCTTGTATATGTCCAATAGAGAAAGAAAATTAGTTAAGCCATAATTGTCAATGCAGAAGTCTCCCTTGTGCTCCTATGTTTGATAGATTATTTTTCTTAAGACCAAGTGTTCCTTTATAATCAGTTCGAAGAACAAAAGATTTGGGGCTAAAACGATTAAGAACTTTTCAATTCTCCCTATGATTGCATGGATTTTGTTTTTCTTTGTGGGATAACTGCATTCTACTTTATCAAAACTTTTGCTGCAATATTTACAGAGTTTTTCTCCTTCTTTGATTTTGCGTACTGCACTCCAATGCTCGTTGCTGACATCTATCTCATGAATAAATCATCTCTATCATTAGGGAAATTAAGAACATGAAAATTTTTCCACATCTTTTTGAAATTTTAAATGATCTTTGAATCGCTAGTGGTCTATCCCTAACTTACTTCTTTCTTGAGTTTCTACTGTGACAGTTTTCGCAATTTAGCTAGATCTTTAATGAAATATGAAGTATAGGTAAGGCATCCAAGAAACCTTTAATTCCTTTCTATCTTCAATATTTCAGGGAAATTCTTTACTTTTTTCTATAATATGTTTTTATATGATGATTTGTCCACCTTCTATTTCTAAACCTAAAAACATGATTTCTTGTTCAGCATAAATGTACTTGTTCTCAATAAGAATAATATCATGATCAACACATCTTTGGTGAGCGCCACGACGTCATCTTAGTGTTGTTTTATGGTCTTGGAAAAGACAAGGATATCATCAATGTGAACTAGACAACCATAATTAAGATCTTCGAAGATGTTATCAATTCTTCTTTAAAATATTTGAGGTGCATTTTTTAGATCAAATGGTGTTACTATCCATTCAAAATGTCCTTGAGGGACACTAAATGCAGTTAAAGGAATGATTTGCGCATTAATATTTATTTGCTAGTATTCGTTTTTGCAATCCATTTTCTAGAACCAAGAGGCTTGAATTTTATTGAAAAGGACAGTTTTCTTAGGAATATAATAACCATTAAAGATAGTATTATCATTAAACTTTTTGTAATTGATTACCATTCTTGGTTTTATTAGCGGAACTAGCTAGTGTGGGGACTCTTGCTATTTTTTATTGACTCTTTATCTAAAAGTTCTTTGATTTATTCATCAAATTCTTGGACACCCTGGTGTGTATACACCATTTGCTTGACTCGAATAATAATATTAGGATTTAACAAAGTAACCTTTACAAATGTCTTATCTTTATCCTAAAATTTTAAAGGATTATTAGAATTGAGTTCTTTGCATAATTGCCCTTGTTGTTTAGCAATCTGTTCTTTAACAAATAGCTCAAGTAGTGAGATACTTAGTGCTATCTCACGTTGTACAGGCATTAGCTTCTCACCATGCTGGTTGTGCGTGAACTCAATCCTCTAATGAGTGTAAGCTTTATTTAACTTCTCAATGGGGACTGAGTGACTGCTTATTGTGAATATTATTTGGTTTTATGGTCTGTGTGCATAAAGAATATAGCTTCTAAAAATTATTTCAATAATCATATCATGGGAAGACTTATCAATAGCCTATAGGGCTGTTACAATGCATTGAACTCCTCCTATTTTTATTGATAATCCTTCTGTGGCCTCCTAGTGGCTTATTATACTATTATTAGCTATTCTTACTTGTAAAAGATTCTTGACTTTCTTCGACATAAATTCTGAAAATAAAGATATTTTTTTCCAAAATAAATAGAACAACCACTATCTATGTAGCCATACAGTTCATATTTATTATATCCCTCTAAACATATATTTATTGGGATACAAATATTATTAGAATTTGTGTTGGTGACTTCATAGCATATCTCCATAGTCATATTTTTGAATAATTCATCCTCATAGATTGGCTCAGTAATAGTTCTTATTTTGTATCCAATGACTTTTTTATCTAGACTCATACTTCAGTCAACACTATGTCTTTTGAGTTCAAGTCTCATTCTACTCATTTCACTTATCATACTAATTGTACAATCTTCTTTAAGCTCTTCTTTAACAATCGAAGATCCTTCTCCTCATTCTGATCTTGCGCTCATAGTTCTTAATAATTGGAGTTTAATGGCAATTTTACCATTTTCATCAATTTTTATAATGTTCTTCTTATTGATTTTTGTGGGTTTGGCAAAGCTAGATATCTAAAACCTATTGATTTTTTTCTCCTGCAGGTTGGACTTTGTCCTCTCAATTTTTTATATTGGAGTAGGACTTCTAAATTTTTCTGCATTTATCATTATTATCTTAGTCTTTAGGTATATGATATTATCTAATTTATAAATTAATTCCAGAATATCCTCAGTGGCCTTCTCTTTTTATATCCATCCCAAGTGTCTTTATCTTAAGGGATAGGAAGTTGTTAGTAAATTCGTTTTTTAGACTCATATAATATCCAGCTCAACAATTGAATCTTACTAATCCATTACATAAATTAGTCTTAATCCATGTGATAATTTGATTATTAAATTTGGTATGGCTCATATCGTAGAACAAGGCATAATGGTCAATAACTTTGTCATAATATTATAATGCGGTAATTTGAACTTGTACGCTTCCAACATGGATATACCCGTACTTTCTATTTTTATTATGCTTGAGGATATTCTCTTAATTAATGAGATTAACTTCTCCCACATTATACTCACAGTGTTTTATTTCTAATTCTCCTACCATGATTCCACATATGTACTTACTCTTCAATTGAGAGATGAATTTCTTATAGACCATGTCTTTCTGAATTCTAAGAAGGACCCAATCTCCTTTGATATATTCATTGTTATTATCTATAATAAATTTTTCTCCTTGAACATCACCAAGACTAATTGTGCTACTTTCCATCATATGACTAATTTTTTCATAATCACTTTCTTCATATTCATCCTTCAATATAATCTAAATAGTTTCTTTGCTGCTTTTTAAGGCTAGATCTAGTATTTCTTTCTCGCTAAGCTCAAAAAAATTTAGATTACCCAAAGTTTCAATAAGCTTCTTATTCTTTCAATTTTTGTATTCGTTTGCATTATGATCTACTTCTCTGAATACCTAACGCTTACAATTGTTTTTCCCCACAGGACAATAAGCGGTTTTTCTAAAAGATTTTCTTTTTTTAGGGCTTGGTCTATTATAATATTTTCTTTTACATTTCTCCCCTTTCTGCTTGTTAGAGCTCGTTTTCTCATAAAACTTCTTTTTTCTTCTCCTCTCAGGTTCCTTTCCCCATTGGTGAGAAGAAACCTAACAAGTTAGAAATTACTTCTTCATTTTCTTTTACTTTTGAAGATCAAGACATTGATCATTGGCCTATTTTCTTAAATAAAAGATTCATGTACCAAGGGTATCAATAACATCTGCTTTCTCAAGTCATACAATGTATTTTTCATTGATTATATTGATCGGATATGGTAATTTAATCATAAAATATACCAAGGTTGGTTTCATTATGACCAATTTTATAATAATATTGGCTAAATTCAACAATTTAATCCTCCAAATCTCATATCCCAAAACTCTATATTATTAATCTTTCCTTGCCATTCTATGACTTTCTCTTTGGAATCAAGTTTAGCTCCGATAAACTGAGTTGCAGTTTCCTTACATAAATTTTTAACATTACAGCTGGAGTTTCCATCATTCTTAATGTATTTTACCATATTTATTTAATGAATCAGACTAGTTAACTACAGTGACAGAAAAACTATGCTCTAAGAGTTTAGAAAATTTTCAGCAGTCCATGTAGTATTTAACTTTAGGATACTATTCATACTTCTTTTTCAATGCTCAAATATTTCTTCTCTATTAGGAGTTCCACCAATGTTTAAAATGTATCCTGTTTGGCTAATTGAAGTAAGGCCAATTTCTTCAAAGGTTGTGGTTTTCCTTAGGATAAACCCAAACAAAAAGTTAATTATTCTCTATGCTGAAATTTACCTAGGTCTTATAAAATAGGTACTTCTTCTAGAAGGTTCACCAAATTCTTGAGAGGATTACTAAAGAATGAGCTTGGAGGTAGGTAGACAATGTAGCTGCAATATGGGAGGCAATGGCATGACGTATTCGAAGGTTAGCTAAGAAAATCCTTGGGACATCTAGGAGAGGTGGGACATCTAGGAGAAAGCCAAGGAGAAGAAAGGGGCATAAGCTACTTTCATGAATAGTGAAATAGACGAAGAGAAGGAGATTAGTGGAGGCATAAGCTACTTTCATGAATAGTGAAATAGACGAAGAGAAGGAGATTAGTAGAGTTAGATATCAAGCAGCAAAAAAGATATCCAAGAAAGCTGTTGTTGTAGTTAAGAGCATGACTTATGATAGATTATATCAAAAACTGAAGATCGAGGAAGGTGACAAGGAAGTCTTTAAACTGGCAAGGGCTAGGGAAAGAAAAGCTAGCATCTTGGGTGTCGTAAGGTGCATCAAAGATGAAAATGGTAAGGTGTTATCTGACGATGCAGAGATCAAGGAGAGATGGCAAAGGTACTTTTCCAAACTCCTCAATGGTGAAGTGATGGAAGATTTTCCAAGTAGGGAAAGAGAGAGTAGTAAAAGGCATCTTGATCCCCAATTGTATGAACCTATCAGCAAGGACGAGATTAGAGAGACCCTAAAGAAGATGACCAACAGGAAGGTAGAAAGACCAGATCAGATACCGGTGGAAGTGTGAAAGTGTTTGGGTGAAGAGGGATTAGAGTGGCTAACAGAGCTTT
>NCQV01068205.1:24464-40891 GCA_002740545.1 Lophocereus schottii
TTTCCCTTCGAGCATTTGTTGCTTCTGAGAGTCCGCTCTTCGGGACTTTATCCAAGAGTGCCACAATGAGCTTCGTGGAATGCTTACTACCGAGACTCAATATTTCCACGACTATAGGACATGTTTAGAGACCTGGCCGAATTGACATATCTCTTATGGCCAACCACCCCATCCTCCTCCACCACCTCCTTTCTGATTGCTTTATGCTACTCCCCTTCCCGTTTTCTATTGTGTGCCCACATTAAAGGCATTGTGTGATTCAAGCACGTGAGAGTTAGCTATTACCTTTGGCATCTGATACCTGAATTGGCTTGGTGTGCTCGTACTTTGTGTATGTTGTTTGTGATAGTTTTTGGAGTTTTTATTTTAGGTTTTGATTTTATTTGGTATTATTTTAGTAAATGCATTTAGTTTTCTTTTCATTCTAGGTTGCATTTTAGTTTTTTTTCCTTTTCTTAGTCCCTTTGCATTTTAGTTTGCATTGTTATTAGGAGCATGCATAAAAAAAGTGCAAATTTTTTTTAAAAAAAAAAGAGAAATGAAGAGCAAATCCTCCGATGCTGATCTTTTTCGATATAGTAGACTTCTTTAGTGATGTTTGATCTTTGATTCGGCCCAAATTATGCATAAAATATTTGAGAATGAGTTTCCAAAAACAAGATCCTTGTTTTGACAACATTTTGACTGCGAATTGATTACCCCATGAGTCGTTACATGAATTTTAGCATGAGTTTACTAATGAGTATGAACATGGTAGATGTCCCGTGAGGCTTTGAGCTTTTAGAGACTATTTATCAATTTAGTCTCATATTTTCTTTCATGTGTGACTCTTCCTTGACATCATTTCCCTAGAACTTGTTTTGATTCTCTTTCAAGGTCACATTTTGCAGATGCATTTAGGCAATGTGATTAAGGCATTTTTGTTTAATTTGTTAAACCGAACGATCAAATAGCCACCTTTGTCGTACATTATATCCCTTACTAGCCTCTTTGAGCCTAAATCTATTTTGTTTGATTTGAACCTCCTATTATAGCCTATGGCCAAATGATTATATTACCCTTAAGCCAAGACTGGAGGAGCGTTTCATTCTTTTGCATCGAGTTTGATAGGGTACTAGTAAGGTGGATTGCTTTCTTTTAGTGGGTTTGGATTGTTTGATGAGGAGATGTGAGATCTTGATAAATCCCTTGCCCAATTGTACAAAGCTTAGAGAAGAGTTGGAATTTAAATTTCTATATGAATTTCCTTTTACTAAAAAAAGAAAAATGAACAAAAAAGCCAAAAAAAAGAACAAATAAGAAAAAATGAAAAAAAGGGAAGAAAGTGTTAGCCTCGCTGAAATTGTAAATTATTGTGATTTTCAACTTTCTCTCTTCAATTGAGGATGTATTTTGTTGATAAATTATAATCGTCTAAGAGGGATGTATTATGATGCATTGTAATCATTTAGCTCTTAGTTTATGGCTTCTAACTCCTCATTCCCCAAAACATTTATTCCCCTCTTACCTTTACCTATAGCCCCATTACAACCTTATGAAAGTCCTTATGATTGTCTAGTGTGTTTGCATTTTAGTGAAGGAGAATTTGAGAGTCTTGTCAAGCTTATGGTAGATTTAAGTCTAAGGAATGAGAATTGAAGGAACCTTTATATATACATTTTCAAACACATGAGTGATGAGTGCCACTATAGTGACCGGCACTGCTAGCTTCATCTGTTTTATATGTTGAATGGCTGTATTTGACGATTTGGTAGGATTGATTCAAGTTTGACATAGTGGTCTATCAAGTGATTTTTTGAAAATTTTATTCTCTAATTTGTTTGCTAATGATTTTTGCATCTTTATTAGGCTACCTTTGGATTAGCTTTGCCAGTGGAATGTTACTTATATCTATCCTGAGGAGGTTCTGTATATTATTTTTGCTTTTAGCATTACTTGAGGACAAGCAACAGTTTAAACATAGGGGAGTTTGATAAACGTTTAATGTATACATGTTTTCAGTGTTATTTTGTCACATTTTTTAAGAGAATTATGTGCTTAATGTCATAATCTGTACTCCTATTCTCGATTGATGTTTAGGTATGGTTGCTTGATGTGTTTTGTAGGATTTTAGGCCTTTTTACCCAGCATTTGTCCCTTATTAGATGTATTTTGACCACCCCTACGGACATCCATGTGCTGCTATGCCCGTAGAGCAAGAAACGAATAGAAAATCGGTGCCTGCCACGGACACTGGTGAGGGGCGAAGTTATTGCCTCTTCATTTTCCTTTAGCTATGTGGCTGAAAACATCTAGATTTTTCTATAAAAGGTGTCGTTTGATTATTATTTCTCAAATTTTGTTCTTTTTAGTTTGGATTCTTAGTTTGATTAATTATTTTAGTGAGAAATCTTGAGAGTGTGTGTTTGATCTAGAGGCGGTTTGAAGCCCTTGGTTGAAAGGCTATCTCAGTCAAGCTCTTCCACTTAGATTTCTCCAAAACATTGGTTAGTTGTTTAATCTTTTATCATGTGTGAGTAGTTTTATTTTGTTTAGGGATTTAGTAGTTTATAAAAGTATAGTTGGATTATATTTTAATCTATAGAATTGTGCTTGTTTCATGATTGCCTTGATTTCATTCTATCAAGTGATTATCATGTTGTGAGTAGAATTTTGGCTAAAGTTTGCTTGCAAACTTAAAATAATGGAGTGAAAAATTGGAAGGTAAAATTTGATTGATAGGCTGCTTGATAAGACCTGACATAACGTCATCTCAAAAGAGAGACCTGCATGTTAGGAGGAGTAGAACTTGGATTAAGACAAATTAGTTTGAAAGAATGACTTTTGCTTAGTATAGGCAAATTTGGTTGATTTTGAAAGAATAGACTAAATTTTTGGAGAAGATTGCAATTCCTTAAGATTAACCGATTAGAGAAAAGCACATGCTTATCATTTTGATCCAATTAACGTTTATAACTACATGAATTCCTAGGCATCAGCATCTTTCCTTAATTAATTGAAAATTAGTGAATTAGAAGGTGCTAAATCGAACACTCCTGAATTAGAATTTTAGTTAGCATATTTTGATAGACAAAACTTGATATATTACAGTGGTCCCTGAAGAGCGATCTTTTTATCTATACTACGACTACTCGTGCGCTTGCGACAGTGGTCACCAGATTATTTAAAGACTAGGTTGGCAAGACTATAAAGCTACCAGAGGGAGAGGTGGAAAAAGCTTGACTCTAGCATGATGATTGTTGTCAGTAAGGAATGGCAGATGTGGGAAGAGTATGTGACTGGCCTTGTTTTGATCAAGGTAGAAGCCTTTGTGCAGGTTGAAGAATTTTGAAAGGCTATTTAAGTGGAGCATACTAAGAAGCCACAGTCTAAATTTATGCAGACTAGCAATTAGAGGAAACTGGCTAATGAAGAGATGAAGGTGAATTTGGATGTAGTATTTGATAAGCAAACTTGAAGTGTTGGGATCGGCGTCATCATTTAAGACTTAAATGGGATGGCTAATTCTTGTGTTCGCAACAAAGGTGATGGGAATAATTGACATGGAAGTTACTGAGGCTTCAGCATTAGCATAAATAGTTAAATGGGTGCAAGAAGCAAGACTTCCAGGAGCTTGGTTTACGGCTATTATAATCGGGATGTTACGTCAATAAGCAAGGACAAGAGATCCTACTAGAGGTGGATGCAGTTCTTGATAAGGTGGATGCAGTTATTTTATATTTCTTTTATGTTAATCAGATTAGAAGAGAGGCTAATGGTGTTGCTTATTATTTTTCTAAGTATATCATGGTACAAATGATTTTGTTTCATGGGTAGAGGAGGTTACACGTTTCATGTTAGATATTGTTATTATGGTTGCTGGTAAATGAAGCTTTTAATTTTTCTTGCAATTAATCACATCGACACAAGCATTCAGTGGGAAGGTGAAAGAACTTGTCGACAGTTTATCGATATTTATGACTAGCCAGAGATTAATTGAAATGGAGGACAAGTTAAATCACTGTGGATATCAACACATATTCAACCTTGCCTTCGCTTACTGGGGGAGGGACCTGAATGAGAATTTCTATAGCATTAGAAAAAAGGGGGGCCTTCAAAAATCTCTCGCTGCATTGGATAAGTTCTAAATGCCTTTATTGATGCTAGCTTCTTGAACTTGGCTATTCTAGTGTTATGAAATCCACAAGCGCATGGTTATTTGTTGAAGCAATTACATGTATCGTTTTCAGGGATAAATTATAAAATTAGTTCACAAATTTCTAATCTAAACTAAGGATTAAACTGACAAGATCAAATTAATTTTCCAAACAAGTAATATTCCTCAACAATCCTCTAATTAGAGTTATGGTGTCATTGATAGAAAAGCAAAGTCAACTAAACAGTAAAATTAGCATAATCTAAACTCAATCAAAGCAATAGGAAACCATGAACTGAATCAATATTAATCAAAGCTCATACTTCACTCCATTAAGCAAATTATGATTTCAAAAGAATAAGAAGGATTGAAGCCTCTTGAAGAAGGACTATTTGCCAAAAAGTCTAGAGCATAATCCAAAGCAAATGTTAGAAAAATAACCAAAACCCAGAGAAATCTAAAATAAAACAATGGAATTTTCAAGTCCAAAATTAAAATCTCACTTGAATTTTGTTGAATCAATTTTGATTGCACCATTTTGTGAAACCAAGGTTAGATCTAAAAATGAAAAAAAAAAATTAGAGAAAAATTTAAGGAAAAATCAAACTCTAAGCCCTGCTCTCTCCATGCCTTTGCCTTTAGAACCCATTTGAAGACCTAAAAACCAGGCCCAATAATTGCTCCAATTAACTTTCTTGTAACCGGTGAATCCATAATGATGTTGATGATGAAGGAATAAATTGTGAAGAGAGAGAGAAGGAAACGGTCGATGACCTAGGAGAGTGGAGAAAACGAAGCAGCACAATGCTCATGTTTTCTAGGTTAAGGCTGAAGGTTGAGGGAGAAAGAAGAAGAAAGAGGGGAAGAAAAGGCTGGGCTCATATGAGGCGCAGGTGGCAATTAAGTGAGAAGAAAGCAAGCCAAGTTGAGGCAAGGAGAGAAAATTTAGGCTTGCCCATATCGAAGAAGAAAGAAGTTAAGGGAATCTGAAGTCGGGTTGAATGGGAGGATTGCACTATGCAAAGCTAGAAACAAGGCCAAAAGAGAGCTAAGGGCTAGGCGAAGGTGGCAGACTAGGCTAGGGAAATAAAAAGAAAGTGGCAGGCCTATGGTTGATGAAGAGAGATGGGAAAAGGAGATAGGGCGGATTAGGCTCGCGGTTAGCTAGGCTCTGTGAGCTTGGCCCTCTGGGAAGGGCTCTGATCCTTCTTGCTTCTTCACATTTCCGAAACTGATCCAATCAGTGTTTTTCTTTTTGGCAAGCAACTAGCCATTTTCTTCTAATTTCAAATTTCTACAAAATATAAGCAATATATATTAAAATTCTAATCTAATAATTTATTTTGAGCAAATATTAGATAATAAAAGAGTATAAAATATCATAATTTCTGATTGAACAAATGCCCACACACCTAAGTTTTGCTCGTCCTTGAGTAAAATAAAACTAAAAATCCTCAAAAAGAAAATAAAATCCTAACTCACTTTTATTGGAATCACAGTTGCATTTAGCGTGTCCAACAAGGCTTTTAAACCCCCTAGATTACCCCTAGTGGACAAGGAAGGTCTTGTGAGGGTTTGTAGAAGATACACGCACAACATCTATAAAAAGAAAATCTTTTTGAATTTTTTTTCAAAATATAGACCACATGGGAAAATATATATCTATATTCCAACCAACTACATCATTCAAGTAACCAAATAATTGGATCACATATACATGCAATGTACACATCAAGAAACACTTAATTTCCACTGATGACATTATACAAAATCTTTTATCCCACTTAGAAATTATGTACAAGTTCGATTAGTAGAACCTCACTTTAGAGATAAGTGAAACACTCCAGCTTATGTGTTTAAGATGTAATAAGGTTCACTCAATTCTTTTTCCATCATACAGGCTACCATATGCTTGGTAAGGCTCTCGATTCCCCACCACTAAAATAAATATGCAAAATAATAATCAAGAGGACTTTTCAGGGATGTAATGAGGCTAATGGCAAAGGGTTAGGAGAGGGACAAATGATTTGGAAATGAGGACCTAAAAGCCATAGCTAATGAGCAACCAATAGTTGCACCATTTAATTGGACAAATGGAAATGAGTATATACGATGATGACATTCATGCCAAATATCCTTATTCACAATTCTTTCGAAAATTTTGATTTTTTTTCATTTTTTTCATTTTTTTCTCATTGGAACTCTTTTTTTCATTTTTTTTCTCTTCTTTCTTCTTTTTTTTTCATTAAGAAAATGAATGAATGGCATATACAAGAATAACATAACTCAATTTCCTAATGGTCACAATACTACATCCCCTCATATACCAAAATCAACTACTGATTACATAAAGCACCCGAAAGCTATCCACTAAATAATGGAGTATTACCTCACCAGTCTTTGCTTAGGCATAGGAAATATGTTTAGGCCAGGGGCTAAAATGAAGGGATACACAACAAAAAGGCTCAAAGCTCAAAGGAGTAAGCAAAAGGTAAAAACATTCAAACATAGGCGGCAATTTGGCTATGTGGCTCACAAAATAAAAGAATGCCTATAATGCATATGCTAAATATGATTTCAAAGAGAATCAAAATAAGTTCTAGAGTGCAATCATGGAAGAGACATAAATGAAAGAAACATATGAGACTAAATTGATGAATTAGTCTTTTAGACTCAAAATCTCATAAGTTCATCTACCAAAGTCACGCTTGCTTAGAAATAAAATTGGGGTTAGGGCTGTATATAAACATCACACTTTAAGACTAAGTTCTATCAATGTACACTACATGTATATACAAGCTAAAGCTAAATTACAAGAGAACTTAACCAATCAAAATAGCACATATATAATCTCCAAAACAAACAAAAATCTTTTCGAATTTTTGAATTTTTTTCGGTTTTTTTAAGTTTTTTTTTCGAACGCTTTTCAAAATGTAGTTTTCCCACCCTACACATAAATCAAACAATATCCTCATTGGAAGTGGAAAGAAACACAAACCAAAAAGAAAAACAAATAGATAAAAATAAAAACAAGACCTAAAAACCAAAGGGACATGGCTCAAAAACAAATGTGCAACATATTCGCACATGAGAAAAAGAAAAGTGTCTAACTATATTAAAAGAAAAGAAAAATGAGAAAAAGAGAAAGGAAGGAAAGAAATTTCAATCAAACCAGGTCGGGAGCTAAGCACATCCAAGCTATCTCAACAATATATCACTCTTTAGAACTCGGTTCACAGAGTATTAGACACTCTACTTCTTCTTTACTCAAAAGCTTCAGATAATTGTTTTAACTGTTGACCAGTCACCTTGAATTTGGCACCACTGCCAGGATCCTGAATTTTAACGACACCATAGAAAAAACATGTGAAACAATATAGAGACCCATCCATTAAGACGTCAATTTCCCTAGAAATCAATGGAGCTTAGAATCATATAAGAGTACTTTTATTCATAGCGCAAACTCTTTCCTATGAATTTGTTTGTCATGAAACAACTTAGTCCTCTCTTTGTAAGGTCAAGCACTCTCATAAGTCTCAGCGCTTATCTCTTCAAGCTCACTCAGTTGCAGTCATCTCTCCTCATCGGCCTCAGTCAGGTCATAATTTAGCATCTTAATGGCCCACCAGGCTCTCTATCTCAACTGGGAGATGACAAGGCTTGCCATAAGCAACCTTATGAGGTGACGTACCTCAGGGAGTTTTGAAAGCCATCTTATAAGCCCAAAGAGCATCTACAAGCTTGTCGATCCAATCTTTCCTATTCTTGTTTATAGTCTTCTCTAGAATCTGCTTAATTAACTAATTGGATGCTTCAACCTGACTACTAGTTTGGGGATGATAGGATGTAGTAAGTCTACGGACTATAGAGTACCTCCTCAATAAGGCATCAAAAGACTAATTATTAAAGTGTGTACCCTAATCGCTAATGACAACTCGAGGCATGCCAAATCTAGTAAAGATGTCGTCCGAAAGGAACTTCACAACCACCTTAGCATCATTGGTCCTAGTAGGGATGACTTCAACTTATTTAGAAACATAGTCCATAGCTAATAATATGTACTCATTCCCAGAAGATAATGGAAGTGTTCCCATGAAGTCTATACCCCATACATCAAAAATTTCTACCACAATGATAGGATTAAGTGGCATCATATCTCTCCTACTTATTCTACCCAATTTTTAGCACCTAGGGCAACTTTTATAGTATTCAAAAGCATCCCTAAATGAAGTGGGCCAATAGAAACCACATTGAAGAATTTTGGCCACAGTTTTTCTCCCACTGAAGTGCCCCTTACATGCTTGCTCATGACAAAATAAAAGGACACTTCTCACCTCATTTCGAGAATACACCTCCTAAAGATTTGGTTAGAACAATGCTTAAACAAATAAGGATCATCCCAAACAAAGGATTTCACGAGGTGGAAGAACTTATCTCTATGATTCTTAGTCCAACCCTTAAGGATCCTACCAGAAACTAGGTAGTTCACGATATCAGCATCCAAAATATTATGGTGGACTACATATAATTGCTCATCAGGGAAGCATTTAGAAATACTTGACTCACTCTCTCCATCACAGAGAATCCTTGATAAGTAGTTGGCTACAAGGTTCTTAGAACTTTTGTTATCCCTAATCTCACAATCAAACTCTTGCAAAAGTAAGATCTATCTCATAAGTCCAGGCTTAGCATCCAGCTTAGAAAGAAGGTGCTTAAGAATAGAGTGATCAGTATAGACAATCATATGAGATCAAATCAAGTAAGGTCTAAACTTCTCGATGCCAAAGATCACATCCATGAATTCTTTTTTAGTAACAATATAATTCAGTTGGGTATCATTTAGAGTGTGACCAGCATAGTAGGTCAAGGGCTTCTCTATCTTACTAAAGTCCTTAATAAAACGATGATAGAAGTCAGCATGTCCAAGAAAAGACCTCACCTCTTTCACATAAGTGAGAGGGAGAAGATTAACAATCAAACCAGTCTTAGCCTTATCTACCTTAATCCCATCTCTAGAAATAATATGGCCCAACACTATCTCCTTTTTAACAATGAAGTAACATTTTTTCCAATTCAAAGTTAAGTTTTTCTCCCTACACCTTTCTAACACTTTTCTCAGGTTAGATAGACAATCATCAAAGGAAGATCCAAACACCAAAAAGTCATCCATGAAAATTTTCATATATTGCTCAACTAGATCTGAGAAAGTGGAAATCATACACCTCTAAAAGGTAGTAGGGACATTACACAGTCCAAATGAAATCCTTCTAAAGACATATGCCCTAAACAGACAGGTGAAAGTAGTCTTCTTCTGATCCTCAGCAGTAATAGAGATCTGAGTATAGCCAGAATATTCATCTAAAAAGCAATAGAAGGAATGTCCAGCCAACCTCTATAATATTTGGTCAACAAAGGGAAGGGAAAATGGTCTTTCTAGTGGCAGCATTTAAGTGTTGATGGTCTATACAAACACATCACCCAGATTGAACGTGAGTAGGAACTTACTCGTTCTTTTCATTTCTAATCACGGTAATACCGGTCTTCTTAGGAATAACTTGAATAGGACTGACCTACTCATATTAGAAATAGGGTAAATAGTCCCATGGTCTAACCACTTCAGCACTTCCTTCCTAACTACTTCCTGCAAAATTGGGTTCAAATGCTTTTGGCGGTCTTAGTAGCGCTTAGTATTGTCCTCAAGTGGATTTTATGTTACACGATGAAGGCACTAATACCCTTGATATCCCGTAAAGTACAATACAACCTATAGCTTCCTTGTTCTCTCTAAGGCAATCAACTTATCCTCTTGGTCTCGGTTTAGGTCATAGGCAATAATGACAGGTAATGATTCATGGAGTCCTAGGAATGAATACTTAAGAGAGACAGGAAGAGGTTTAAATTCAAAAGAAGGAGGGGACACAAACTCAGAAGTAGATTCAGAGACAGTAGCAAGCAAACAGTCAACAACAGAGCCCAAGTCATCAAACTCAAACACATCATATTTAGGTTCATCATCCATAGCGAATCATATCATCAAAACCAAAAGACTGTCTTTGCAAGTTAAAGATGTTCAACTCTAAAGTCATATTGCCAAAGATAGTTTTATCATGTCATTCCTGCAATTAATGAGGGCATTGACATTGGCAAAAAAAGAACACCTTAGAATCACAGGAATTTGACTTGCTACATAAGATACATTCTCAGTCTCAATCACAACAAAGTTCACAGGGTAAATAAATTCACCCACTCTAATCAATACATCCTCAACTATACCTCTAGGAAACCTAGTCGACCTATCAGGTAATTGGGTGACCATCTAGGTAGGTTTCAATTCACCTAATCTTAGCCTCTTATACTTAGTAAAATGTATCAAATTAACACTGGTCCCTAAATCAAGCAAAGCTCTGTGAATAAGCTGGTCTCCCTAACTATAGAAATAGAGGGCAATCGGGGTCCTCATACTTCACTAGAATCTGATAAGAAATGATGAAAGTAGTGCCATAGGCCAAGAAAACCTTCTTAGGGACACTAGTAGGTCTTTTGGTGGTATGCTGATCCTTTAGAAACCTAGCATACAGAGGCATTTGCTAAATAGCATTGAGTAAGTGAATGTCGATTTTGACATGGTCATGGTCTTTCTTTTTCAGCCTATGGGGAAAAGATAGTAAAGACTTATAGACTTCTCAGCAGAAGAAGGAGAAGAAGAATCTTTAAGAGGTGAAGGATTAGCTAAATTAGAATAATCTTTCTTCCTTGGCTCCTCTTTATCAGAGGACGACCCAGAAGGTAGAGGATTATGAGAATCACTGAGGACACCATCAGTAGCATCCTCTGACGTACTGGGTGAATTAGTTTCTGGAGAAGGAGAGAGAGAAGAATTTTGGAAGAAATGGTGAGGATGCATGCTAGGTTCATTAGGATTTCTCACTTGATTATCAATCCCCCGATTAGATCAAAGAGATAACTGTATTTACTTTTTTCACTAGTCCACTAGGGTTAACACCAGAAGAAGAAGAGGTGTGACCCTTACAATTCACCTTAGGCTGACTCAAAGAAGTACCTTACTCCATAGAAGATGATGCTAACTAGAAAAACTATTCAGTTCATTATTCTTTTCACATTAGCATTAATCATTATCTCTAAGTTGTTATAAGTTTTCCTCTCAATTTTATTAATATCAGTGTAACCGGGAGGAGGTTGCATTTGAGTCACAGGAGATGGAAGTCTAGGTGTATTAGGCACATCTAGAAAAGCTGGTCTTTGAAAAGAATTTGAGGGATGGGAGATGGGTTGGCGGTTGTTTCTAAGAAACACTCTAGGTTGGGAATTAGAGACCGTAGCATCTAGTCTACTATTCCAAGAAAAATTAGGATGATTTCTCAACCCTAGATTGTAGTAAGGGGAAAAGGGTTTAATCTTAAATATCTAAAAGACCATACTCATTTACTCTTGTCCAGTTGATAACTAGTGAGCAAAATAAGGACAAGCACTCAATGAATCCTCTAAGGCCTGATAGGGAGAACAGAACACTATAGAAGTCTGAGATATTTGAAAAATCTTAGAAAATAATCCCTTCAACATATTCTATAACACAGCAATCTTAGACTCTAAGTGACTCATATCAGAGATAGAATGCAACCACGCTTAGCAAACATAGAACTTAGACTATCATCTCTAGTGGTTTCCCACTACATGGTCTTCTCAGCTAAGTCCTCTAGAAATTCCCAAGCCGTAGGGACACTCTTGGGAAGAAAGCCACCCTGACACATTGATTCTAATATGGTTCTGATATGTTAGTTATGTCCTTCATAAACAATTTGGAAAGAACATGCTTAGTCTAAACTATGGAGACACTAGGCCAACAAATTTTTAAGCCTATCGAAGTATTTCTAAAATGNTTCCCTACCTATTTAAACAAATTGAATGATTTCATTCCCTAGCTTAACAATTTTGGCATTAGGAAAATATTTTCTTAAGAACAATCTAACCAAATCATTCCAAAAAATAATAGAATTAGCAGCCAGACCATACATCCATCGTTTAACAGAATCTTTCAAAGCAAAGGAATTAATTTCATTTGCATAACATCAATAGGGATATTAAGAAAATGCATCATAGAACAAACTTCTTCGAATTCCCTCAAAAACAAATAAGCATACCCAAAACATTTGAATTTAGGGAACATTTGAGTATGTTGAGGTCTCAACTCGAAAGTCACATTTGGTCCTAAGTTAGGTAAAATAAAACAAGATGGCAAAGCGGTTTTAGGAGGATAGAAAATATCACTCAAAGATCTTTCTTATACCATTTCTTGCAATTCTATTCGGGCTTGGATTCAAATTCGGGTTCTAATTTAGAGTCGGGCTTACACTTATGAAATCTTTTGCTTTTGGGATCTCTAACCCAACTAGTCATGCAAATCCCACATCCTTACAAAGTGTTATCTTTTTGGTCCCTTTCTTTTCCAATTTGTTGGATTTTGGATATTACTGATTTTTTTATTCTTTATGATTTTTTTATTTCACAAAGAAAAACAAAAATAGAGAGGAAACTAATCCTGGACACAAAACAAAAACACAAGGCTAAAAATAACAAAACAGAAAACCGAAACAAACTAAACCTAACATGCAAAAATTTAAGAATAAAATTAAAATAGAAAATAAAACTCCTAAAATCAGAAAAGTATATATAGAAAATTTTAGAAAATCACAAGGAACACTAAAATATTTTTCTTCTAATTTTTTCTGTCCCTGAACAATACAGAAAATTCCAAACAAAAAACTATTTCCAAAAAAACACAGAAAATATCAGGCAGTCGTAAAAATCACACAAAAAGTCATTTAGATTCTAAAAATCATGGACAATCCAATAAAAATATTAGCATAGAAATATTCACACCAAAACTACCCCAAAAAATTTAAACAGAATCTAAAATTCCTAAAAAACCTACACCAGAACATTTGTGTTTTTCTGTTCCTACATAAAACTGAACCAGTTGGTTTTTATTTTAGCAGCAAAATCATACTAAATAGTAGGACTAGATTGACCCAAAATAAAAACACTAACTAAAATCAAAAATCAAAAATAATCAAAACTAAAATAAACTAACACGCACAAAATCGAAAATAAAAAATGTGAAATGAAAGAAATGAAAATGACTCACAAACAACTCAACAATGACTCGACTCAACCAAATTTCACAAACTCATTTCCGACAACAGCGCCAAAAACTTGTTATGAAATCCATAAGCGCTCGGTTATTCGTCGAAGCACTGACAGGTACTGTCCTCGGGGGTAAATTACGAAATTAGTTCGCAAAAGTTCTAATCTAGACTAAGGATTAAACTGATAAAATCAAATTAATTTTCAAACAAGTAATATTCCCTAACAATCCTCTAATTAGGGTTATTATGTCATTGATAGAAAAACAATGCCAACTAAACAACAAAATTAGCATAAACTAAACTCAATCAAAGTAATAAAAAACCATGAACTGAATCAATATTATTCAAAGCTCATACTTCAGTCCATCAAGCAAATTATGATTTCAGAGGAATAGGGAAGGATTGAAGCCACCTGAACCAAGACTCTTTGCCAAAAAGTCTAGAGCGTAATTCACAGCCAAGGTTAGAAAAGGAACAAAACCCAGAGAAATCTGAATTGAAATAATGGAATTTCAAGTCTAAAATCAAAATTGCACTTGAATTTTATTGAATCAAATTTGATTACACCAATTTGTGAAACCGAGGCTAGATCTAAAAATGAAAGGGAAAATTAGAGAAAAACTCAAAAAAAAAAATTAAACTATAAGCTCTATTCTTTCCATGCTTTACCTTTGGACCCCATTTGAAAACCCCAAAAATCAAGCCCTAATAATTACTTCAATTAACTTCCGTTTAACCAATGAATCCTTAATTTTGTTGACAATGAAGGAATAAATAGTGAAGAGATAGATAGCGAAGCGGCTGATAAGGTGAGAGAGTGGGGAAAATGAAGCAGCACAATGCTCGGGTTTTTTGGGTTGAGGCTGAAGGCTGAGGAAGAAAGAAAGAAGAAAAAAGGGAGGAAGAAAAAGGCTGGGCTCACGTGAGGAGCAGGTGGCAATTAAGTGAGAAGGAAGCAGGCTGGGTCGATGGGAGGAGAAAAGATTTGGGCCAGCCCACCCAAAGAAGAAAGAAGGGAAGCGAATCTGAAGTTGGCTTAACTGGGGAGGATTGGGCCACGCAAGTTTAGAAACAAGGCCCGAAGAGAGCTAAGGGCTAAAGGAAGGTGGCGAACTGGGCTAGGGAAAGAAAAAGAAAGCGACAGGACCATGGCTAACAGAGAGAGATGGGAAAAGGAGAGAGGGCGAACCGGGCTCGCGGTTAGCCGGGCTTCGTGAGCTTGGGCCACTGGGAACGGCTTTGATCCTTCTTGCTTCTCTTATTTCCAAAACTAATCCAATTAGTTTTTTCCTTTGAGTATGCAATTTAGCAATTTTCTTTTAATTTCCAAATTCCTACAAAATATACAAAATATATATTAAAATCCTAATCCAATAATTTATTTCGAACAAACATTAGATAATAAAAGGGTATAAAATATTATAATTTGTGGTTGAACATCTAGATATGATTTCACGTGGTGCAACTATTGAGGAAACGAAGTGGTTGTTGAAGATAGACTTGCAAAACCTATCCTACAGAGATTAGTCTATAATGTTCTCTAATGCTCATATCCTAGGTGCAAACTTTGATCTTTTAAACCACTTGTCTATTCTTCTTAAATGTAACCCTACGGATGTCAATAATGCTAATTAAAAGAAGCATTTCTAATTTGTGAAAATATGGATCGCTAAGCCATTATCCAGGCATATTGTCTCTTACCTGGTCTTCTACTAAGATAATGATGTTGTTGGTAATTTGCTTGGAATGCTGGAAGCGTGTACTACAGAGATTAATAGGTAGAATTATGAAACATTTGGAAACGTGGGCACGGAGATTAATTAGCTTGAACAGCAACTTAAGATCTAACATGATACTATTACATGGCGTGAGCGTCTGTCGAAGATTCGAAAATGGCATAAGATATAAGAAATTCTCTAGAGGCAACGTACAGGAACTGATTACCTTAAACATCGAGATTCTATCACAGACTAGTTTTACATTCAAGCTAGCACAAGGTGGGCTTACAATTACATTAATCATCTTACTAACAACCAAGGCGTCAAGCATACAGACGAGTATAGTGTGAAAGGTATTATTGTTAAATACTTTTCTAATTTTTTTTTTCCTTGTCTCAACCTATGGAGTTAGAGCATGTTATCAACTATGTTACCATATGTCTTACTAATACGATTAACAAGGCTGTCTGCAAGCCTTACTCTAGATTTGAGATGGAACTACTTTAAACCATATCATCCTCATAAACCCAGAGTCTAGATGGGTTAAACCCTTCTTTTTTAGAAATTTTGAGATGTTGTTGGGAATGATTTCTTGGAAATTGTACTTTCTATAGTAAAAGAGCATGTTTTACCCGCTAATTTAAACCACACGTTGTTGTTCTCATCCCTAAAAGGCCATGCCCTGATTATATATTTTGATTTCCGTGTAATAAGCCTCGGCAATGCCATTTACAAATTGGTTACCAAAGTGATTTGTAACCAATTGAAGCCCGTCCTTCCTAGTATTATATCAAATACACTGGGAGCCTTCACTCAAGGTAAGTTCATCACAGACAACATTCTTATTGCCTTTGAGGTATTCCATGCCTTGCATGGTGATTCTAGCACTAATGGTGCTATGGCTTCAAAACTAGATATAGCAAAGGTGTTTGATAGGCTTGAACATCCTTTCCTTTCTAATATTATGCTCCATATGGGTTTTCAGAGTCAGTGGGTTGAATTGATAATGATGTATATTAAGTCAGCTTCCTTCTCTTTTTTGGTGAATGGCTTCCTCTATGGGAGCATTATTCCTAACTTTGGTATTAGATAGGGAGACCCGTTCTCTCCATTGCTATTTCTTTTATGCCATGAAAGGCTCACGGGTTAGCTCAAAATGTATGTTCAGGAAGGCGGCCTCATTTGGCATTGAATACATCTATTAACTCCTATTGTTTCTCATTTATTGTTTGCTGATAGTAGAATTATTTTTTATGGCATAAAAACTACACAGGATAAAACTATCAAGAGATTCTTAACTAGTATGAGGCACTTCAAGTCAACAAGTCAACTTTGCTGAAACTTGCATTGCCCTCAGTAAGAAAAGAACCTCTGAAACTTAGATGTCCACAACTAAATTGTTTATGAAGT
>NCQV01068210.1:0-13121 GCA_002740545.1 Lophocereus schottii
ATTCAACCAATAACTGCTAATGACAAAAGAGACAAGATTTGTTGGGGGGAAAAATCCAACCTTTTTGTACAACAGTTACATGAATTTTCCCCTTTCCTTTCTCCATGTGCTTCTATGCCATCCGCAAACCCCGGTTGGATGTCTATCTTGTGTAATAAAATTTTTTTAAAGAAAAAGCAAGTAAATAAGTTAATTGATTTTATAAACTCAAAATTACGTTGTTGTCATCAATTTGTGCTATTGGAAGCTTCAAGTATGAACATTTTTTCCTAGAGTTTTTTTTTTTAAAAAAAACAGAGATAAGTTTAATGACTGTAAAATTTTCCAGTAAGATGTTTTTCAAATTAATCAAATCCACTATCCCTATGTACAAGTAGAAGGCTTGTATTTGAGAAGGCTTCTATAAGAACGCTAAATTTTGAATGATAGTTTAGTTATGTACTCGTGTTGTGATAGACAAAGATTAAGCCATGCACGTCTAAGTATGAACTAATTTAGACTCATGTTGTAACAGGCAAGTTATTGAGAAGTATGCAGAAGAGGGACGAAAGCTGGTCAATGGGTTGCTCCAAGCACTGGCTGAATCTTTGTCACTAGACCCAAATGCCTTTGTCAAATACTTCGACCCTAGAACTAGTGAGATCAAAATGAGAACCAACTATTATCCACCTTGTCCAAACCCCAATTCAACAATAGGCTTGAGTCCACATTCAGATTCTAGTGCCCTTACTCTCCTCTTCCAATTCCACTCCTCAGGAGGTCTCCAAGTTTTGCACAAAAATAACGAGGATTGGGTTAGTGTTCCATGGCCAGTTGATGGGTTGCTCGTCGTTGTTGGAGACTTGCTAGAGATCATGAGCAATGGCAGAGTCAAAAGCCCTGTGCATAGGGCTATAACTCAGGCTAATGCTGAGCGATGCTCGATTGCTTTGTTCTATAACCCCCCCTCATCCATGGAGATCGAGCCTGTAAAAAGCGATGATTGGGAAGATGCGTATAAGAGGGTGACTGTGGGTGACTATATCCAGCATTACTATAAGGTTCATCCTAGGACTAAACAAGCTGCTATTAAATTTACCATGCTCTAATTGTGTTGTTGAAGATTTATATGTGTACTGCAAGGTGCAGAATAGGTTACGTTGGATATGATTACTGCGATTACTTGTCAAACTGTTTTATGCCTGAAAGAACAAAAATGTAGTTTTCATTCCATATGTAACCATTGCTCTGTTGTTGCAAGCAAACTCTTAACAATAAAAGCAAATTCCAACAAAATCTAATTTTCTTGAGCGAAGAATCAAATCAAGCAGGGTCACTCTCAGAATACAGATATCGCCCTGGAATGACCAAGTTTTTGTGTACATGTAATACCTACAGACTACAGTTGTGTGAAATATACTAGCTCTTTCCTGTAAATTTCAAAATCTCTTGCCATCACATCTACTTGAATCTGCATTTGATGTAGCCAGTACTTGCCCCCTTATATTTTCTGGCTTTTGGAGCGACATAAACACAACTGTCAATTTGATCAGACGGATGGGAAGTATTTGTTGAGACCCCAGGGAAGTGAATAGAACTCATCACTCCTTGGATCTGCATCAAAAGTACTGAACTTCTTCCACCAATGCCTGCCACTATCTTTGCGGGTTGCAGTATGGCCATGGAGGAGAGTCAAGTCCAAGAACAATGCAATGATCCCAGCCACTGTGGCTGGGGAGGAGAAGATCACTTGAAGCATGCTGTTGAACTGTGGATTAATAAAGTCAGATATCAGAGAATGACGTCTTGGTGGATTAAATCATTCATGCTCTATGTGCACTATGGCTACGTCCGTAAGTTGGTTGCGGGAACTTTGACATGGGTATATACACTTGTACATCCACTAAATTGGTCTTGAAAATACTAGTAATATTGGTCAGAAGATTATCAAGTAGGCCAGTAGACAGTAGGGCCAATTTTAGCTGAGCATGGGTCTTGGGTTGGATGTGATTTCAGGTTATTTCAGGCCTGGCAATTAGGTGTGCTCAATTTTGCCTAGTCATAGGTGCTCTTAAACTTCATTTAGACTAAAAATACATGAACCGGAAAAATGGCTTAATCTGCCAACGCTGCTTGAACGAATCAAGATACAGAAATAAGGTATTTGTGATTTAACATACTGCTTCTGAAGGGGAGTTGACAGGACTGTGACCCGTAATCAAAAGGTACTCATTGAAGTACTGTGGCNNNNAAAGTCCCATGAAGAAAGAAAAACCTATTATGAACTTTGTTCTAAAACTGTTGAGGTTGCAGAATTGCAGAAAACCTAGTCCTGATGAAGCTGCATAGACATTATCAAACAACATCAAATCATGGATATCACAAACCTGTATTCTAAGAAAGATCACAGACGTCAGAAAACTAGCAGAAGCATTAGATCATGTCAACCTATTATCCTCTCTTTCCAAGCAGAAGAAAACTTAGTGGCAGATTCAGAAAATATTTTCATGAATGCAAAATTGAAGAGCATATGAAAAAAAAAAAAAAAAAACCAGAAGTTAGAAGCATCCAATCCATGAACTGCAAACATACGTACCAACGTAAGCAAAGAGAACGCAGTAAATTCCTGCAAAAATTGGCAATGGTATTGAAGCAAGAAATGCCCCAAATTTCCCTATTTGCATTAAAAAAAATATCACAGATCAGAACAGGTTAAGTTAGCGTGAAAAAAGATTGACTTAGAAAGGCAATAATAACATTTTAGAACCCACCAAGAACAGAGAAGAAAAGCATGAAGAAAGCTGAAAATTGAGCAATCCGACGACTTCCAATTTGATTCAGTCCCACAAGTCCTGCATTTTCACTATGGACGGAGCAAAAATTAAACAGTGAATAACAAGTCCAGGCAGGCATATTCATTCAACCATGCCCTAAAGGTCTTCCTCTTTCTGAATGTCAATACCCAAATCAATGAACTGAATTATTCACTATAAACCACAGGAATCGTTCTCTTAGGGATAAAGTAGCTTAAGAAACTGAACATCAAGCATAAAATAATGGAATGCCTTGTGATATATGAAGTAAATTCTCGAACACTGAATGTAAGATGCCATAACATTGGACATCCTGCCATACAACATTGAGTCAGATAAATACGTAGAAGCATTTAGAACATTACACTGAGCTAGTAGCACCACAAATTGCACCAAATGCACCATTCACAAAATTACTAATGCCCTGCAACAGAAAAGAAAACAGGGGTATTAGATGTAATTGATGTATAATTGATAAGCAAAATGATCACTTCATGAAGTGTGTAGTACACAGGGAACAATTGCAGATAACCAGATTAAAACCTACCAGCCAGAAAACCCCGCGGCCAACTATAGAAGGTGGCATTGGTGTAGCACTCGCAAATCTTGCAGCAGAAATAAATGAGCCTGTAGACTGCAAAACAGATAAACATATTAGCTTCTCTTTTAGTTAAGATCCTGCTATGAAGAGTAAACACATCAAGTGTTTCTTTTGTTAAAAAGAGTGAAGAGTAGAAGCATGCACAAACCTACCTCAACAAGAGAAACAAAAGCAGCAGCCATCATTGCTAAGCCATCTGCAATGTTCAAAGTTGGACGTCCCCATTGAAAGGGATAAGGGATGCGTATCCTGCAATACGTGACCATTACGTATAAGGTTCTTGCCCTTTTGCTTGTAAAATAGATGAAACACTTAACGCATACTCTTTGTCACTGCTATGTAAATAGCAAAATGTGTTCTTATTCCAAACTGTCAGAGATTTATTTCTTCATTCCGGCTGTCCAATCCCACATCACTAGTACTGGTGTGAAACAGGAAACAGGATAGATAAGCATGGTCCAGTTGGGAAAAGCTAATGCAAACGAAAAAATCTTAGATCCTGAATACAGACCATCAAAATTTCAAAGTTCTGTAATTTGATTATGGGAAGGACTGCTGGAAAAAGCGCAAAATTTCATTGTATGAAGGCTGAACTCTATGTTCCTTCGTATCTATTAGAGGATAAGCCTATCACTGGGCATTCAACCATCAGTTTAACCTTTTAGTTGAGTGGTCTTTGAACATGATATTAGAGCCTTTCGAAGGGAGAGGTCTCAAGTTCGAATCTCAATAGCCCCCCATACTGATTTGTTGCGCGAGATAGGGGGAGCCTTCGCAGCATTCATGCTTCAAACCCAAAAGGCATTCGCGTGAGGGGATGTTTTAGAGAATAAACCTATTCTTGAGCCTTCAACCATCAGCTTAAGCTTTTGGTTGAGATGGTATCATTTCATAAAGGTTACTTCTTTTTCAATTACATAAGTCAATTATGTTTCGTCCACCACTAAACATTAAAGCTCATGGGAAAGATCATCAACACATATCTAATATCAGTGTGTGAAATTTATAGAGGCAAAAGCAATAAAGGAATGCAAGTACAAAGACACATTTCATCGCCATTGAACATATTGATCATTGGCAGCCAAGAGCAGAAGGATTAAACTTGTTGACCGTTGGCCGGTCAACTTACTCACCAAGAGGCAGCATGTATGAGACCTGACCCATCTGTGCGACAATAACTCTGAGTTTCTGTGGAGCTATGTTTAAATGCACCTGCTGCTGTCAGGATTGCGGCAAAAGCTCCGGAAATGCCAATTGTTAGTATTACTGCATACCGCCGACCAGTGGCTTGAAAAGGCTTCAGCAAGCTAGCGAAATACTGGAGTTGCTCATCAAGACCCAAGTTTGCAAGAAACAGTCAATATTACACAATTATGGACACAATTGACAGCAAACACCTAACAAGTACAGCAGGCTCTTCCTTATATTGCAAAGGAAGAATAGACAGGTTGGCCTTGCATAGCTCAACCAAAATAAAATTTACACAATGACTTCACCAAAAGAAAGATTGATGCTATATCATCTTTGACACAACCACATCATTGTACATTTTTCTGTCCCTCCTAATCTCATGACAGACAACACTTAAAGATTTTTCTCTCCACACACCAAAAATAATACCTAGATATCTGAACCACAATGACCAAGAATGTAATGACGACTCCAAAAGTAGATGCAGAGCACACGCTGCTCTCATGTATGGTTCCTTTCTCTTCCCCTACAACAGGTTGCCTGAGGGAGAGGAATTGTTACACTTATACTTACCTGGGAAACAAAAACCAATATGACCAGCGATGGGAGTCCAACTTCTATACATTTAGCCACCTAGCATGACACACCAAAACCAAATAGGATTAGCCTCTTGTACGTAAAGGATATCTATTTCACAAGACAGGAAGTTAAATTAAAGAATGGAGAAGTAAACTGGTCTAAGACTTGGACTCTTGAAGGCACAAAACTGCAAAAGCTTCTGTCAAATATATATGAACTTTTAAACATAATCTATTTGAGCTATAGTAATGTTATTCTAGGGTGAATTAATCATAAACAGTAAGAATGCTTTTACAATAATCTCTGAGGAAGTCAATCATGTATCAGAATGAGCTGTTCTATCATAGCTTATTAGCTTGGATGCATTATGGATTACAGAGAGTCCTTACCTAGGACAGTCCTATGAATTTGTTGATTCTATACAGAGATAATCTAGCAGACAAATTGAAAATGAATGTATGACGAAGGTCAAGAAAATTTTACATAGCAATATCTTGGGTGTACATAAATCCTGGCAAGCTTGATGTGATAAGGAAAGCATATTAAGTTGTGCAGTCGATTATCATTGATGAGATCTGAATTGTAGACTAGTGACACCTAAAGTCTAAACAGGTATATATGAAGAGATCTAATTTGATCATAGTAGTCCTTTATATCATCAAATCATATTGATTAACTGCTAGTAAAGTCATATAATCAACCAAAAAACAAAGCATTTTGGGGTAGAAAAGTAAAGCTGGAGCAAACATTGAACAGATAGAAAAATGATTTTCATAGTTTCTATTTTAACGAACACACTAATTTTTGCTGCATTATAACTATTATTTCTATACCATCTTTAAATTCAAACAAGCAACCAGACTAAGCAGCAAATCACAGAGGCCAGAGGATGGCAACAACTTAGAAAGCAGAGTTGTGAAACTTATGAATCAGGCAATCACATCTAACATGTTACAGTTGGTTTGACAACAACCAGAGGGAAACCAAGCTGGAATAGTCCGAGTCCAGTTAGAGTCACCAGAGGCACGGCAGCAAGTGGGCTTAAGAACCTACAGAAATCATACACCATGACACTTGTGAATATGCATTGTAACATAGACAAATGAGTTGTATGAAAGGCGAGGACAATATGGCAGTATATCTACTCAGTACTCACTTCATGATGATCCTCCACAGTCCCAAAACCCCGAGTCCCATAGGAAGCATTGATGAAAACATGATTGCCCCTTGTATCCCCTGCATTGTTTTCTTGAACCTCTACATTGGTAACACGGGCAAGAACATCAATAAAATCCCACCAAATAACATGAAAACCTAGCAAAAAGAGCCCATCATCTGATATCACTTGGAAAAACTCTGACCAAATGAGGATCAACGATCCTGCTGTACTTGTCGGAGAATATTATTGCAATAGCAGGAATGACGAACGCATGTGATCCTCCAATAACAACGATTGTCCTACATCCAAACAGGGTTTGACCAAGGGTATTCAATCCCGATGCAAAGAGCAAGGTTTGTATCACCGCCGCTTTTTCCTCCTGTCAATTTGACAACATGAGGAAATTCTCGATGCAAGTATCAACCGTCTAAAGCGCAGGTATGATTCTTATGTTGAAGAACATAGTCACATAAACTAAGAACGGACACATAATAACAGGGTAGCCCACACCACATATATGCTGGACTGCTTGAGAAACCTCACCGGTGCGCCTCCCATTTGGGGGACGAGTATAGTCGGGATCATCACTGTGGCTCCAAGCATTACCAGAAAATGCTGAAATCCAAGAACAATAGCTTCTTCTGCAGTTTTTGAGGAATTGTATTAAAAGAAGGACTCCTGACTAACTAAAGAAAGGTACCAAGGAAATAGAACATCAACTCTTATTTACTTGAGTTCTCTACAGACCACAGACTACAGGCAAATTACCCAAGAGGTAGAAGACATGAATTAGGCAAAAACTGAAATATCGGATCAAACACAGATGATGAGATTATGAAATTCAGAGCCAAAATTCAATGAGAAAAAAAGCGCGGGAAAATTGGGGAGAGAGAGTACGCAGAGGAGGGTTGCTGGTGAGGCAGAAGTCGACGCCAGGGAGCTGTTCTCTGACGGGAGGTGGGCCGGAGTCCTGCTCGGGTGCTTTGGGCGCCGCTGCCATTGTTTTTTTTTTCTTTCCTTGTTCCTCTGCTCAATCCTGGTTTAGCGTGGGAGTAATTATAGTTAAAACAAGAGGGAGCAAATTATAAGTGATGATCAAATGTGCAGAGTCAGATCGAGAAAGCAACAAGAAAAGTTGAGAATTGGAAAAAAGGAGAAATGTCTCTGTCTGCGTTTCATCATCCTCGCTCTCTTCCACACTTGCTCCCCCCATATAGTATATATATTAGTAATGGTAATGATGCATGCATTTGTTTTATATTTGTCTGCATTTTCAACGGAGCATTTTGCAATTCGTTACATATTTTGCGCAAGGAGGGAGAGACAGAGAGAGAGGACAAGGACGGCTTCGCAGAGTGATCAACAGGGAGAGAGACTGTCTGCCGTAGGTGGGAAGTCGCTTGTACTCCTGTTTGAATCAACGAGAACCACCGCCTCTTGTTATCATGCACTAATTTTGTATGTTAATATAAGTTGGTTCAAGTGGTTTGATACTTGTTTTTTTAAGTAAAATATCGAGTTCGAATAACGTGAATGGAGAAAATCTATGATGGCAAAGTTCTACCTTTATTAGGCCAACAATAGCTCGACTCTAGTGAAATGGAAGATCCAATATATATATATATATAGTAATTCTGTACTTTTTATTCTTACAATATTTCTATTTTTCACCTAATTGCTGTTGAAAAGTTCAAATTTTTCCTCCCTAAATCTATATGTCTCGTCGTATAACATAAGGGTTATCTATCTACCATATTTGCTTTGTTTTGTTTTGTTTTGGCATGTTGCTAGCTTTTGTTGGTTACTTGATTTAAAGAATTTTGAAGTATATCTTTTGAGAAAGTTTTATTCAAACTTGTGCTGAATTAAGTATTATTTCAATTAAGAATGAGCTCAATTAAGACTTGACATTATACAATTTAAACCCAAACAATCCATTTTCTATTTTAGAGGTTAAAAAGTCCATTTCTCTAAGTCTAGGTATCATTTTTTGCAATACTTGCCTGATGGTTAGAGCCGCCCCGATTGTCAATTTGTCATTCTATACCATTATGTTAAGTACTAATGCCTCTCATTTTTGGCTTTTGTTGGTGATTGGTTTAATTTGGCTTCTTATTCTGCTTGTAGCAGGCTAATTTTTGGCTTTTGTTGGTGATAAAGCATCTTGGTCTACTTTGGTTCAGCTACAAATTGCTAAAAGTTCAAGCAATTTGCCATAAAAATCCTTGTGGATGTTGAGTCCGCACCACCCCCCGGGGGGGAGGAGGGGAGAAGAGGATCGGGGATGATGGGCCTTTCATCCTAAAATCCGAATCTACATCTGAGACATTTTGTAACTTCGAGAGAGGAAGGGAGGAAGATCACAGCATAGGAGAGTAGATCACATACCAGAGGTAGATAAGATCTTAGAGCATCTGCAGCCTGGGGAGGGGAAGAGGAACGCGGATATAATAATCCAACCCTAACCCATATTTATTTATTTAAATCATATTTATTTATTCATTTAATTTACTAAGTTTATGAATTTAATCGCTCATGGTTATTTAACCAAATCATGTTCAGTAATTCAATTACGCTGAATTTATTTATTTACCGAATTATTTTATGCCATTTAAATTTTTTGCATTCATTTATCGTATTTAATCATCCTGATTGGGGGATATTTCATTTGGGTCCCATTTTACAATTTAAGTTTCATTGATTGTTAATTCAAGTTTTGTTGATTAATTAAATATTGGATGAATCGATAGTGGGCCTCGACAATCATGGTTTGAAAAATTATTATTGTTATTATCATTATTATTATTATTATTGTTATTATTATTTTTATAACGTTACAAAAATTTAATTTTGAGTTACGTAAAAACATTATCGTTACGAAGCGTTCTATTCCCGAACCCAAGTTATTTTAGCCCAATTTGTAGCCCAACCAGTTTATATGTTAACCTAACTAATTACCATGATTAAGCTTAACCATGTTAGCAAAATAGTCACTTTTCTCGATAAATTTCAGCCAAGAGTTAGATTAGTGAAAGCAAATACAAATCAACCCAAAAGAACTCCACTTTCTCTCTCCTCTCTTTCTCTCCCCCACGGCAGCAACTCCAGCCATTCTCTGGCTGTTTCCAGCCAGTTTTCTGGCCAACTCTGATGACCTCCGACCCCCCTAATATCCTAGTGCCACAAGCCACCATCCTTCATCATCAAAATCACTAAACATCACTACCATCTCTACTTTTTCAAGCTCAAAGTGAGTAATTTTGAACTTGATCTTATTGATTTTGATTTTGATTTTAGTTTTTATTCTTGTTTTGATGCTTGTCATCATTGATCATGATGTTTTGATAAGCAATAAGAGGTATTTTGGTATTGATCATGGTGAAGTTGGGCTTCAAGCATGCTAGGGTTTTAAGATGATCATGTTCATGCAAGTTTAAGTTAAAACCATGTTTATGGATTGATTTATATTTAATTTTATAATCTTTAGTTTTATTGATGATTATAATGATGCTTTTGGTGATTTGAAATGATTTTAAATTAGGATTTATATGAAAAGGAGAGAGGAAAGTCAAAACAGTGAGGCTAAAAATTTTAGCAAAACAAGGCAGATTTCACGATTAAACTGGTAATGATTGGCCCAATGAAACATATGATTTTTGGTGAGTGGATAGTTCAGTGCATTAGCTTTCAAATGCCTCTTTAATCGCCTTAATCCGAGGTCTATGAAAAAAAGTTATGGTCGTTTTACCAAAACTACGTAGAATGAGACCAAAACTGACACATTTGTGCTTTAACCCCATTTTGGAAATCCTATTGTGGGAATCATATTTTATGTTGTAAATAAAAGTTTTTGGGGACTTCTTAATCTTTTCATATTGGGGTTTTAGGTCTCCTTTTGAGGTCTATAATGAAAGTTATGAATTTTTGAAGTGAATTGACCTGCTTGGGTGTAAATCAAGTTGTTGTTGCAATTTCTGTGCAGTGTATACTTGTAGAAAAATTCTGAAAATTTTACTGTAAATTGTCCATATTATTTTCGAATTTTCTATAAGATCTCATAAATTTTGGTTGAATATTTTGAGTTTGGTGATTTTTGGAAATATTTTGAGTAATTGTATAAAGAGCAATAATAAAGATTAAGTGAGATTGATCATGCACTCATTTTGTGTATTTTGGACCAAGGTTATTTAAGGGGGAAATGAATATTCATGGAGTTTCATGGAACTTTGAGCTTAACTAATAAGAAAGAAGAAGTCAAATATAAAATTTGGGAGTTTATTTATAAGCTTTGAATTAATTATATATTTTACCAAGAAAATACGAAACTTAGTGAGTTTAATGGCTTCTATTGAGTTCAATGACTCATTTGGGGTGGAATTCTATATCTAATGGATTTATAAATGAAAGATGAGAAGTGGGGAGAGTTGTGACTCAGAAACCATATTTATCAGACTAAGTTATTGCAGTTTATACTATTTTAAACCAAAATATATCTCTTTTGGTCTCAAACCTTTATTACTTACTCATTTCAGCATATATCAAATGAATTAATCAAATCAATCTAGTGTACTTACTGTTATCTTAAACCAAATTCTACATCAGCAAGCCTTAAATCCGTATCAGTAATCTATTTCAGAAAAGGCCATAACCACTCTCTCAATTATCACCATCAAAGCATTTTCCTTTGTAATCTCATTTATCACATTGTGGACTATTTTACTTCTATTTACTTTATATTGGATTTAATTACTTTCATCAATTCAGTTTTGAATTTATATTAAAGTACTCACGTTATATATATCATTTAATTACTCAATTTCTGTTACACATACTTTTATTTACTCAATTATGAGAGTAAGGATCATTTACTGACTACACATACTTACAATGACATTTATGAAATAGAGTTGATGCCTAGTTATCGTTCCCCGTTATGCATAAGTGCTATCAAGTCAAAACATATTTATCAAGTCAGATGACATTTATAAAATAACTGATTTGTATCAAGTCATATGGCATTTTTTTTAAAGACTCAAGGTACGTCCATTGTCTGTATTTTCAGAAAGCAGATCATATTTATCAAGTTACAACTCTTAATGAGTCTATCAATGAATTAGTTTATACAGTGATTTGCCATTTAACTTATGACCCCATTAGTTATTATCTATAAGGCGTCAGCCCATCATTTACCCGTGCGGCTTCAAACCAACTCTTGATTGGATTGGCAGGTGTACACCTATGTATGGATCATATCAGTGCAAAGGGTTCACATGCAAATAGTAATGAGCAATATATTCAGTTTCATATTACTTTCATTTTCATTGTTATTGCCAACTAAATGAATTGCAAAGACGGGTACCCATCAACAGTGTTTCTATACTCATTTTACAATACAGGAATACATGTACTGAGTTTTCGCTCATATTTTCGAATTGTTTTCATGTTTTCCATTTTAGGTGATGAAGTATCACATATTTCTCCATTTAGCAAGTCCTTTTGGAACTCTTCAGATGGTCACAGTGGATTCAGCATAGCATGAATATTGGAATCGACCTCAGAATCAAGTTGGATCTATAATCAATACTTGTATAGTGTGGAGTGCAAGTTATCACATGGTATGATTAAGTCAATGGTATTGAAGTTGAACTATTATGGATTTTGGTTTTGAAGTATTTCAGTTAATAGATTTTGTGATTGTGAATATGAGTTGTAAGATTAAATGGTTTAAGTGACCCTTGTCCTTATCAGGACGGCAGTAACACCTTCTATTATTAAGTCTTATGCTGCAGATTTTCGTAAATCATGTCATTAGCATTTTATAGGCGTTACGGCGGGACCCACCAGGACAAGTGTCGCAAAATGAAAGGAGAAGAAAAACGGTGACACGCGGGGGAGCACGCCTGGGTGTACCTTCCCGCTTGTAACTTTGGGGTTTTTTAAATATTTTTTATTTATTTTTTTTGGAGTAAGTATATAATTTTTATATAATTTAAAAAATAGGTTATGTGTTATAAGGTGGGTTCATGATAAATATTTTTATTGGATAATTAAAATTGGAGTTTTATAGGTTGAAGAAGTGATGGAATGCAAGTTCCAAAATTGTGGAACTTTTGTTGACGTGGCAGGCCAGAGTTCCAAAAACTATAACTCTAATTGGGAATACTCTTATATTGTAATTTTCCTTCTGCTAAATGAAAGTACATATTTTTTTAAAGCATAGGATAAATTATTATAAAAGCAAATTTCGTTTATTGTCACTATTCATGTCATCATGTGAGACTCAAGCTTAAAATTTTTGTAGTCGTATCGTCTCCTCAGTTCCTGGCTATTTATTACAAGCTAAAATTTGAATTTTATTTCATATATAAACAATTTATAGCATAGCTCTTATAATATTATACACAAGTATTAACATCAAGGTAGCCAATAGTACATGAAGAATAACAAATACTAATGTCCGAGATATATTAAGTCTCATATTCGACTTTTCCCTCACCTACTTTTGATAGTTTCGAGTCTATAAATTTGGGTTAACATATATAGTAATTTTTTATTTTTCTAAAACTTACCTCCCATTTCTATAGTCCCTCTTTCTAAAAAAATAAATAAAAACTTATGTGGTCCAAATCACACCATGGCAGCGAATTTGTGGACCCAAGTCTACAATAATAGTGGTGAGCAATGGATCGGGTTGGATCGATTTAGAATCAACTCGTTTACAAAATGGGTCGGGTCAAACTTAGTCCGTCAATGATGTAGGCTAGCCCGAGCCTTTTGTGTAAATAAATGGATCTTCTAG
>NCQV01068211.1:0-13573 GCA_002740545.1 Lophocereus schottii
ATTGACTTGTGCTGAGAGGTGAGGTCAATTTGCTAGTGTGGGAGAGGGAATGGCCGAGTTCAGAACACGAGAATAGTATCCGAATCGAGCTAAGTCCGGGGTTGCTAGTTTTGTGGTCTAATTCGACTAACCCCACGAAAGTAGGTGGTTACACGAATTAGACTAACTCATGACCCTTGAGTGAGGGCTTAGGTAGTCTTTGATGGTGCAACCGATCATCTCTTGTTCATAGCGTGGTTCGGGTAGGTTAGGACTCGTCTTGGTTAGTTGGTTCATCCATTGGTAAAATCACAACTCCAAGTCGCTTGTTTCTATGTTTGTAGCGTAGTTTAGCTCTCCACTCCTTCACCCTTCGATCCTGCCTACCTCAAGACGCTTTAGCTAGCCCTGGTAGTTGGAAACATAATTCCTGTGGACGACACCCCAAGTACTTAACGATACACCTTACACTTGGGGTTTATAAATATTAAAACTTTTTCTGCAACAACTGACTTATCTCAATGAGAGGTTTCAACACATCATCTAGTAGTGCACCAAATGTAATAGGTAGAAGAGACTCCATGAGCACATGACAATCATGACTTTTTTATATTGTTGAAATTTGTCTTATTGGGGTCTATGATATTCCTCAAATTTAAGCAACATCCATCAGGTATTTGATGCTCCTTTACCCATTCACACAACTGTCTTTGTTTATCTATAGGAAGTATGAACTTCACTTTTGGTTTAACTGTTTTACCACTAGGGCCTGGATGTAAATGTAATTCTTGTCTATCACATATTTCTGCAACATCTATTCTTGATTTGGCATTGTCCTTTGTTTTTCCATGGACATCCATAATAGTGTTAATGATATTTTGAAGAAGTTCTTCTCTATGTGCATCATATCCAACTTATAGCTGAGCAATTGGTGTTGCCAATAAGACAACTCCCAGAATATGCTCTTTTTCGTCTAGTTGTGCTCATTTTTATTAAATCCTGGTATGACAAAGTCACATTTCTAGTTACCATTAGGTAATCTTCCACCTCGGCATAAAGTTCTTTCATAAATAGGTGGCGAGGAGGACCCCTTGTAATAATTCTGCCTTTCCTAAATGTTGTTCTATTTCTTCTGAATGCATTCAAATCACGAGAATTTACCTCCATTTCTCAATCTCTAAGCTTTTTGTTGTTTCATACATATAGGACATGCCAATTGCCCATTAATACTCCACCCAGATAACATTCCATGTGCAGGAAAATCATTGATAGTCCACACAAGTGCAGCCTTCATCTGAAATGTCTGCCCTGTCAAAATGTCATATGTTTCAACTCCAACATCCCATAACTCTTTCAACTTATCAATAAGAGGTTGTAAACATACATCTATTTTGTTCTTGGGGATTTTTAGGGATGGGGATTACACAAGTGAGGAACATAAATAGTGTGGTCATACACATTTCAGGGGGAAGATTATCAAGTGTAACTACAACTGGCCAAATGGAGTAAGATCTTGAAGACAAAGGAGGATCAAATCCATCAACACATACGCCAAGCCTCACATTCCGAGACTCTACAACAAAATTAGGGTACTGATTATCGAAATGTTTTCATGTTGTCCCATATGATGGATGACATAAAACAACGTCCTCGCACCGATGTTCACAATGCCATCTCATGTGCTCTGCAGTACTTCGTGATGCATACAACCTTTGAAGTCAAGGTTTTAACGGCAAGTAATGCATCCTTTAGTATGGCAATGGATTCTGATTCTGTTGTATGACCTTTGCCTCTTCCATCTTGAATGCCCACAAAACTTGCATGAATCCAGGTTTACATCCTCCTTAAAAAATAACATGCAATCTTTCTGGGAACAATCAATTTGGATCACATCATTGTCGAGATCTTTAACGACCTTCTTCATTTGCCCATAATTGTTTGGCACGTGGTTGTTAGGTGGACATATCTCTGTCATTAGTTGAACAATTTCATTGAAACAGTTCTGTGGCATGTTATAATCAGATTGATATTCAACAGTCTTACAGCAGTAGAGAGCTCACTGTGAGTGGAGCAGCCATCGTATAAGGGTTGTTAAGCAGGTTGAACCATATTATATGATAGTTCTTGGTAAGTGCTTGACTCCTCTCGCTTACATTTTAATTTTTAATTATAGCATCACCAATCATGCCCTCTATCCGATGTATGTAGGATTCATTGTAGTCATTATTAATATGACTTGAACCTCCAATTTCAAAAATTTTATCATTTGAATACCCAAAATCATATGGCTGAGGTTCTATTTTCCCGGGATTTATCCAAAACCAATACCATTTCACAAAACCTTTCTACATAAGGTACATCTTGACCTCATCAGGTGTTAAGTACACCCTATTTCGGCATTTAGTACAAGAACATCTATACTTTTCCCCATTCGAGAACCATGTTTGCTTATGTGCAAATTCATCGAATTGATTTACTCCATTTAGAAATTCTTGCGTATAACCTCTACGATTAGGCAATAATCTATTATATATAGATCCACCTATGATGTAGAGGACTATTCATATTCTGCTCAAACAATAATAACTGCATAAGTTATTGGGTAAGAATTAATTTTAATTTAAATAATAATAATTACATGAATTACTCAACTATATATTACATATGTTTACTTATAAATTTATACAAATATACTTATATTCTTACGAATTTCAAAAAACTAATAACTCATCTAAATTTGAGCGTTTTATTCCACCAACATATCAAATTTCAACTTAAAATTACCAAACCTAAGCCTACATTACATTGGGCAAAATCTTGAAAGCAATTAGAGCTATAACTTCATACAAACATCACATTTCAACAAAATTATAAACTAAAGCAATTTATTCCATCAACATATCAAATTTTAACTTCATATTACTAAACCTAAACCCTAAATTGCATTGAGCAAAATCTTCAAACAAATTACAGCAATAACCTCAGACAAATATCACATTTCAACAACATTATCAACTAAAGCATTTCATTCCACCAACATATTAAATTTTAACTTTAAATTACCAAACCTAAACCCTAAATCGCATTTAGCAAAATCTTGAAATAAATTACACTAATAACCTCACACAAATACCATATTTTAATAGAAATATGAAGTAAGTATGAAATTCTAACAATGTAATACAAAAATTTATATAAATTAGAACTAGTTTAGTTGAGAAAATTTAACTCAAAATGCTCAAAACTGGCGGTTGAGGGGGCGGGCAGCGGCAGCCGGTGGCAGCAGTAGGCAGCGGCAGTAGGCAACAACAATAGGGGAGGAATCCGGTGGCCGGCCGGTGACATGGGCCGTGGTGCAACGACAGCGATTTCGCCTCCCTTTCTCTCTCCCTTTCTCTTCAAACGCGGGTGTCAAATGAATTCCATATCAGATCTAGATTCATTTAAGCGGGGCGTCTACAGAATTGGCGATGGAATAGCCCCAATTTTTAAAAAAAATTCAAATTCATACATGGCAAAGGAATTTCCATCGCCATGTTGAAATTAAATTAATTTTTTTAAATATGGCAATGGAACAGTGTTAAAATCTGGCGATGGATTCACTTTTCGTCGCCAACTCTATCACATAGTCTGACTTTTTCCTAATACAAATTATCCGTTACCATTTCCATCGTTATATTTGTCCATCGCTGAATTCCGTCATTATTTTGTGCTTTTTTAGTAGTGATTTAACATGTTTAACTAAACTGATTAAATAGGTCAACTCGTTTCCTATTTATTTATTCACCATTTATCGTTTATAGTTTTGTTGGAATTTAAATTGGGCTTTCGGCTTTCGAGGGAGAATTAAAATTTTTAAGATTAGAAATTTCAAAGTCCCACTAACGTTAAAAACAAAAGGAAAAAAACACCTCGCTAAAACTGAAAACCCTAATATCCTGCCTATATAAACTCTCTTATCTTTGAAACCCTAAACTTAACCCTCAGCCCTCACCTCTCCATTCTCTCGATCTCCACACCACTCCAAAAGGTTCATGTGTTCACCACTTCCCCCTTTGCCTTTTCAGTCAAGACTACTTCTCTCGCACTTAGCCTCATCAATCTTCGATTCTTCCACTCTTCTCCTCTCTCTGTCCTTCTTTGACGATTGCCGAGCACACAGTCCACACCATGCTGTTGACAGTGATGTTTTCAGTAAGTGTTCTTGTTTCTTTTTCGCTCTTAATCTAAAATTTTTACAGACGTTTGATTGTTTTTGGGGGGGTGGACTAAATCTAAGCATAACCTGATTCTCTCTTTAATTTTTAGGATTTCTTGTTGCATAGACCTAGTTTCAGTGGACATCTTTTGGTGAGGAAACTCTTGTCTCCTTCTGTTTACTCATATTCTCATATTTCTACGAATTTTTGAGTTCTTTTCCAGGTTTTGAACTAGATCTAAACTTAACCCAACTTCTACCTTTAATTTTAGCTTTTCAGGTAATTAAGTGATATTCCAGTAAGGTATGAGCTCATCTTTCTTCTCCTTTAATCCCACAATGTACGATTTTTTTTTTCTTAGGGTTGGTTTCTTAATCTAAGTTAATTACGATCTTTTGATCTTGTTTTTGGGGCTTCCAAAATTGATCTATGTAGGAAGGAGGGATAATTGATTCTTATTATGAATCATGGTATAAAATCTGTATTCGGAAATTGGAACCTTCTTCTTGCATATAAAGATTTCTTTAACTTGTCTTTGTTGGTGTGTGGTTTGTAAAATTCATGAAAGTTTAGACAGAAGTAGAAATTCTTGGTTCTTGTATGAAGATAAAAGATCTTCATTTTTTTTTTTTTTAAAGACACATTTTTTTTTTGCATGGGGTGGTTGTGCCTTATATTAAAAGTAAAGAGCAAAAAATATGGTCCAGATAGGTCCCTAAGCTTTAGATCCATGCACAGCATAACCCTTTTGCTTTCCTTTATTGTCAGTATTTTTCGGCAATGATTATGACATTTCGATGAGTTATACTTCATTCCTGTGAGGTATGCTTCAAGTTCATTCTTCTTTTTGACTTTTTTGTATTGTTGGATCATTAGTTTATTTGTTTTCTAATACAAAGTTTATTGATCTCAAAGATGAATACAATGGATGATGATTGTGTGCCTATTGATGTGGACTCAAATGGGGAAGAAGAAGTGGTTAAGATTGATAGTAGGTATGCCATGAAGACTACTAGTGTTCATGAGTGTAAGCTATGGTAAGCTTCCTAAGTGCCAAAGAAATCTCACATCCACTGTCTGGGAACATTACTAATTTCTTGAAACTGAAGAAGATGGTAAATTGTTCTATAAGTGTAAGAAATGGAGGCTAGTTTAGGGAAAGCAAAAAATAGGACTGGAAACTTGAAAAGGCATTGAAAAAACTGTAAGAAAAGAAAGTTTAGAGACATTGGTCAACTTCTATTGGATAGTAGGTTTGTCTCTTTAGGAATAGGCATCCTAATTTTTGATCTTGAGGAATTTTGTGAACTAATGGCTGCTTATGTTGTTAAACATGATTTACCTCTTCAATTTTGCGAATATGGAGGTGTGAAGGACTTATTTTCTTACTTGAACCCTGATGTCAAAGTGTTTTCAAGGAGGACAACTAAAACTGAAGTGTTTAAGTTATTTGCAAATGAAAACGAAAAGTTGAAACAGTGTTTGCAATCCTTCTGTGGTAGGATCTCCTTTACATCTGATTGTTGGACTTCCATTAATACTGATGGGTTTATTCGCTTACTGCCAATTACATTGATTGTAGTTGGACTTTGCGTAAGAGAATCTTAAACTTCTTCTTATTGCTTCCTCCCCATAATGGCGTATCTATAGCTGGAAAAAATTTGATGTTTTTCAAAGATTAGGGCAATGACAAGAATGATATGTGTTTGACTATAGGTGGTGCTTCATCAAATGATGTTTGTATTGATGTCTTAAAAATCTAGCCTAGACTATTTTTTGTGATGGTGATTATTTTCATGTTCGTAGCTGTGCACATATTCTGAATTTTATTGTTAAAGATAGTCTAAATAATGTGGATGAGGTTGTTTACAAAGTCAGGGAGTGTATTAAGCATTATAAGAATTCTCAAGCTAGAAAATGAAGATTTCTCGAGTCAATGAGGATATGTGATATTGTTTATACCCAAGGTTTGCATTAGGATGTCCCAATTAGATGAAGTTCAATATTTCTCATGCTTGAAAGTGCTCTCAATTATAAGAAGGTGTTTAATCATTTAGAGGTGGTTGATGGGAACTTTATTCATTGCCCAAGATAGGATGAATGGTCTAGGTTTGAGAAACTTTGTGGTTTCCTAAGAGTTTTTTAAGAAGTTATATGTGCATTTTCTCGGTCAAAGCATCCTACCTCGAACCCCTATTTTCTAATGTCGTGAGAGTGAGAATATTGTTGAAAGTGGAGATGGAAAAGGGATATAGTTTTATGAAGAGCATGACAATTAGAATCTATAAGTTCGAGAAATATTGGGTTGAATTTAGCACTATAATGACTACTGCTGTCATTTTACATCCTCAGTGTAAATTTCAATTTTCTGAGTGGGCTTTTTAGAGGATCTATGGGGATGATCCAGTGATTGAATTGTCTTTGTTAAAAGATAAGTTATTCTACTTATTTGGTGAGTATTCCAAGAGTGCAAGGGGGTCTTCTTCATCCTTCAACCTAACTTCGAACATTGGTGAAGCTTTGAATGTGAAAGTAGGCTCCAACCTCATGATACAAGTATACTTTGTTTTTTAATTGAGTTACTGATAAATTTGAACCTTTTTATTTGTTTTTGTTTATGAAATTTATTGTTATATTTTAGGACTTTGGTCAATATTCAAATAATATGTTTAAAATTCTGGCTAAATCTGAGTTGGAGTTGTATATGGAGGAGAATAAATTAGCTCGTGTTAAGAGGTATGATGTTCTTGGCTTTTGTGAGTAGAATAAGTTGCGATTTTTCATACTTGTCCAAATGTTTTGACCATTTCACTATCTAATGTTGCATATGAATCTGCATTTAGTGTCGGAAGGAGAGTGCTTGATGCATATTGCAGCTCACTTTGGCTAGAAATAGTTGAATCCACAATTTGTTTAAGGGATTGGCTATATGGCCAAGAAGACGACATTTCTTTCTATTTTTTCCTCTCTTTTTTGTGCAAATCTTCTGTTTTTCTAAGTTTGGTTCGTCAATTGTAATTGTTTACTATTTTATTTTATTTTTTTCTCTTTTGGCTTTCTTTTCTTAATTGCATTGGCAGTCATGCCAGTTCAACTCAATTTGGATGATTTGGGTCGGGATGTGATGAACATGAACCTGCGTGATGAAGAAGGAGGTTTTCTTGCATCCAAGAATGAGCTTGGCAGTGGAGTTAGACAAAAATCTGCTTTGGAGAATTAGGCCTTGTGGTCTCTTTTATGAATTTATTGGTTGTTAACTTGCTATTGGTTATGTTATTAAGAATTTCAAACAATTTGGACTTTATTTGTTGTTGTTTAAGATTGACATAGACATGGTTTGCAGCTGCTAACTATTGTGCTGGAACGGGCTCTGAATATTCTAGAGCCTATAAGTTGGCTTCTATTTTGGTGTAATTTTGGAAGCAGCTATACTTTAAAAGGCTGAAAAATATGTATATTTAGGTTTGGTAAGTTTTCTTTGGGTTGAAATTGTTTTGCAATTAAATAGGTTAGTAGGTAAATGGGTAACCCGAATGTAACCTGTTTTACCCGTTTATGTAAATGGTTAGGTTCACGTCAACCTATTTAAATGTCAAGTAGTTCGACTTGAACTTTGTTAACCCTTTATTAAATAGGTCGGGTTCACGTTTGTGGGTTTTCAACCTATTAAAGTTCGACACAAATATAAACTCGACCCGACATGATACATTACTCAACTCCAAATGTTTGACATGATTATTATGTTTGTAATTTTGGACATGTTACTAAATTATTATGGTCATAAATAAAATTAATATGAAATGGTGATGTGTATATAATGTTTAGGGTATGGTTGGATATGTCAAACATGACTAGAAGAACTTTATAATATAAAAAAAATTAATATTAATATGATTAATTATCAATATGTGCATTTTATGAAAACTTTAGAAATTTGTTAAACATGATTAGTATGAAATAATCTTATAAATATGACATGATGATAAATAAGTTAATAAGTCTGCTCATAGTTAAAATCATTATGTTAATAACTTTTGGCATGTTTGCAAATAATAAGTTGGCTTGCTTCAATATGGCATGATTATGTTTATAAATTTGGCATGTTAGTAAAACTATTATGTTAAGAACTAAAATTAATCTAACTAATTATTAATGTGATTAATTATAATGTTTGCATATTGGGAGAATGTTAGAAATTGATAGAATGTTACAGCTATGTAAATGGTATCTATACCTCATAGATGGATCCTATCACTCCCAAATCATTTATAACTCTATATAAACGAGATGATTCACCCCAAATTGTGGGAAGCAGTGCTACCCAATTGCCCCTAATTATCCCTATATGTCTGAACCCCATATCCACCTCAAAGCTACCTCCATCATACATACTCTCCATATAAGCCCCCACTACCGAATAACCCAAGTTGTCCAAGTGTTTGCTCAAGTCAAAATCCTCCAAACTATCCTCCACCATACTATTCCCAACCACTTAATCATCCCCAAACTACACCATATAATCCCCACCCAGATTATCCCCACATTACCCCCTACAACCTCTTATTCATAATTAATTCTCGGGCCGGAGGATAACCCTACATTGTCATCTACTCCAACTTGATTGATTCTTAGATTAGGGCAATCTAGAATGGATATTGGCAGAATACCGATGCGGGGACATATGAAGAAGCAAAGAGGGCATACTTGCACCAAAAAATGGACAGAAGAAGATGATTAGTGGTTTCTAAGGGCTTGCATAACCAAGCGTGGACACCATAGTCAGGGCTGATTACAAGAAGTCCAGATTTTGGGCTAGGGTGGTCGGTTGGTTGTCAATTACAATGTGCACTCCCTACCTAGAGCAATTAGATGCACTTGAAAAATATGTAATAACAGATGGCTCTGGTGCTACACATTGTCAATAAATGGACAAATATTAAACATGAAATGAAATGTTCGAAAGGATGTGGGAGAAATGAGTTGAGAATTCTGGAAAAGGCACATGAGACATATTTGAAACAAGTTAGGAAAAGATTTGATTTGGAGCATTGCTATGAGATACTCAAGGATTACCAAAGCAGAAGACGATGTGCTCCACGTAAGGCTGGATTATTAAATTAGTCCAAAATAAATATAATGAGGGGACAGTGTGACACCTCTCCCCTAAGAGCCAAGAGTCAAGAGCCAAGAGCATAAGAAGTAGGAGGTGGGAGTGTCTACCTTGGGGGGTTACGAATAGAAAGACCAAGGAAAAGCCGAACAACATGGTCATTGATTGGTGACTGACCATGTGACATTGTGTACTACTACCATTAATAAAGTCTAAATCTTCAAAGATTTGGTTACTATAGGATGTCGTTCAACTAAGAGATAAGCATCACAAAAATAGGGAGTTAAAGGAGTAAGTGAAGATTAGGGCACGAGACTTTCTGGAGGCAATGTGCGATGACAAAATAATAATGATGGATCTCACAAGGATGTCGCCAAAAGATGCGACTTATTATGCGATGAGGAAGGAAGAGATCAAATATAAGAGAATCGGGCAGCAACTACCAAATGAGTAATATGTCTCGCCCCATTGATTAGGATAATGCGAATAATTTGTTCCAATAAGTTTTATCCACTTAGGTGTAAGATTTGCATGTGTTGCATTAGATCTTAAGTGTTATTGTTTTCTTATACAATAAAAATTATTATGCCCCTTGTTTAATCAAATGAATACTCTAAATTATGTTCATGTTGAATCATTATTACATTGCACATGTGCTTGACAACACAGAATTGCAATAATGATGTTATGCCCCTTGTGGAAAATCATCCTCATCCTGATCAAATGGCTGAGTATCATAATCGAGATTATCATGCACTTTTTGGGACAATATATTGAAACTGATACGCAAGAGATTGCATTCGTTCTGAAGCTTAGGCAAGGTGCATAAAAAATAAGACCTTTATTATCTAGGCCTTGAGCTAAAAAAATATGTATTACGAGAGATTGAGAATAAGCATTTGATTGTTTATAAAAACACCACTCTGCAAAATATTCAATTTACAATGAACATCATTTCTATCATAGATTAACAATGCACAAGCACTTATTTTTTTGCATTGTGGAAGCTCTTCGTAATTATTCTGAGTACTTTCAGTTGAGGTACAATGCGGTAGGAAGGCGTTGGTTGATGCCAATTCCTAAGTGTATCACAGCCATATAGATGGTGGTTTATGGTATAGCGACCGATTGTGTGTATAAGTACTTCAAGATTGGTGCGAGAATGACATAGAGTGCTTGAAGAACTTAGCTAAAGGCATCACAAAAGTATTTGAGAAAAGCACTTGAGGAAACCAAGTCAAGTCGATATGAATGTCTGTTGGAAGTGGGGGCAGGCTTGTGATTTCCATAGTATGTTGGGAAGCATCAATCACATGATTTGAGAGTGGAAGAACTATCGAACAGTTTGGAAAAATTATAATCGACTTTATAGGGTGTCAATTATCATCCTTGAAGCGATTGCATCCTACGACATTTGGATATGGCATGCGTTCTTCAACTTCTTGACTACTCAAAAGTTTTCCAAAAGTTATACGAGGATCGGGCTCCTAAATATGAGTATGTCATCAATGGTCATGAGGTTAAAATAGGATTCTTCTTTCTAAATGGTGTTTATTCGAAATTGAAGACATTTGTTAAAATCATCTCATATCCACAAGGTTCGAAGGCAAAACGCTTTGCTAAATGCCAAGAGTTGGGTAGAAAACATATGGAACGAGCCTCTAGTATGTTATAAGCTCGCTNTGCCGCAGATTATGACACCGGTCGATTCACCAACGAAGGCGACATTAGGGCTGAGCAAAAAAAACGGGTACTCGGTTCTGGACCCGGACCTAGTTCGAACCCATTGGGTCCATATCTGGACCCTGTTGAACTGGGTCTAGGACTGGTTCCGAAATACTAGAACCGGTTGCAACCAGGTCCAAGGTCGAGCCTAAAAACTTGGAACCGAAACTGGGCAGGTTACCCCAGTCCAATCTATTTTTTTTTTAATGTCTGAGTTACGTGGTTACCCGTTAACATCAGGTATTCTTCCATTGCCTCCATAATTTCGAGCTATACGTTGATATTACTAAATTTTTTTATTAGTGTATAATACTAAAAGAAGATGATATTTTTTTATGCTTGGATGAAATGAAATGTTGTTTTTTAGCTAACTAATTAGAGTTTAATGTATGGTAGATATCTAGCTGTGGCTTTATTAAATTTGATTTTGAACGATCGATTAGCTAGTTTGTTGGGTGTATTGGTTCTCTCACAGAGCCACAACCACATGTCAAAAATTTAAATGAAATGAAATAAAATAAAATAGGAAAAAGTTAGAAATCGGGTCCCCGGTTCGGGGACCAGTTCCAAAATCCTAGAATCGGTTCCAACCAGGACCAGATCTAGATTTTTGGACCCGGTTCCGACTAGGACCGGGACTAATTCTATGAAAATGGACCGGGTAACCAGTGCAGGCGGCATAGATATTATAATGAATGCATGTATGATACTTCTTAAGAACATTTTTAAAAACAAGCGAGATAACTGCGAACTTTCTTTTAAGTACGACATTGTGAAGGATACTATCCTGGAGCCTACTTCCCACAATGAATAAATTGGGTTAAGGTTTAATAATTACATGCATGAGTTGATAAAATCAAAAGTGCTTGCAAAGGACACTGACACATAGGAACATAATGCAGGCTCTTTGCAAAAAAGAAAGGAGCATTTGAAGCAAATAATACAAACTTTGGAGGTGATCGCCAAAAATAGTACGAACTTTTTTGCTTGGCCTTCAGAAGTGCCAACTTTCACCCAATTTACTTTTAACATGCCACCACCAAGTTATGCGCTAGTTGACGAGCGCAGAGCAATGGCGTCGACGGGTTTTTTACATAGATGAACAATAGATTGAAGGTATTTGATTGACTTTTAGGACTTATATGTACCTAAAAAATAAAAAAAGTAGCAAAATTCCTTAAATCCGCCTTGCACGTCGTGCGCTGCTAAGTCAACCACTATATAACTTGTAACGTCATGCTAAAAGTAAATGGGATCAAAATTGGTGGTGATAGTGGCCAACAAAAAAGTTAATACTATTATTGGCCCCACCTCCAAAATTGATAGTGATAGTGACAATTCGGATAGACGCGTAAAATATGAGAAAGTTAAACTTCGGGTTCAGGTTTTAAAGTGCTAAACCCTAACCCTAAAGTTTTGGGTTCGGGTCAACCCAACAAGTTAGAAGCATATTTTAATTTTTTTCTTCTACAAACATTATAATCATAAAAATAATTCATTAAATAAGAAAGGTTAATTGAGCTTTCATAACTTCAATCTGCTGATATTCAAGTCTTTTTCAAGAGCCAACAATTTGAAATATAGGATTCATTAAATCTCTTGGAGTATATTTTTTCAACAATAGAGTAAAATAAAATCTTGAAAAAATAATTATTGTTACGGATGTCAAAGTTCTGACAAAATTAAATGTCTAATGATGTTGATGTGTCTGCCTTAATTACCAAGAGATGTTCAACCACATATTTTACGCAATTGCATGATGTGTCTGATTATGATGAAATGGTTGATTGTTCTTAGAGAAAAGTTAGACAAAATTAATAGCAATGTTGCATGAACATGTATTCTAGTAATATAGATGGAATATGGCGTTGACTTTTTTTCTTTTTGATCAAAAAAGTGACGGCTTTAGAGTCATACAAGTAGAAACGATTCAAAAGAAGTTGGAAATGTATGAGTTTTGTTTTTTCAAAGTAAATATTTCACTTATCATGTGCTCATTAAAAGACAAAAATTCAACTCAAATAACTCGATAAATAGCACTTTTGCTTGATAAAATAATTCTATAAAACACCAATCAAACCCAAAGGGGTCGACCCTAAGCCTAACGGGTTTGGCCAATGGGTTCGGGCTTCAAAATCCCATCCAAAATCCTAAATTTCTTGTGTGGGTTCAGTCGGATTATCAGATCGGATAGATCTTTGGTAGATCTAAGTGTATCCAAAAAAAGGACAGCAAATTCATAACTTGAAGAAATGACATCTTTTTGGTACTTAAAGAACCTTTTATTCAATAGATCAATCAAAAAGCATCTTCAAACAAATAGTTTGTAAGCCAAACGGGAGGATGACCATCCCAAAATCTAACAAACCCATAATTGCAAGACAAGCTCCAATGAGCAGTGCGATGAGTCGTTTCATCAACCGTTCCTCTTGCCGGACTAAGGCCTTGTTTGGTAAAGAGTTTTTTGGTCTTAAAAGGCTCTTTTTGTGGGTGTTAGCTGTTTGACTTGGATCAAAAAGCTCTTTTGGTTGTTTGGTTAGATAACTTTTTGAATTAGTTT
>NCQV01068212.1:0-18184 GCA_002740545.1 Lophocereus schottii
GATTATATAACCAATCTTTGGCCATGTTATGTAGAGAAAAAGGGAAAGCACAAAGTTTAACCTGATCCTCATCAACCCCATCAGGTCTCATAGCAGAACAAACAACTAAAACTCTTTCAAATTCATATGAGGATCTTCACTAGACAAACCATTACACTTAGATAATAGATTGAGAAAACTTGAATTCAACTTCAACGGTTTCTCCAATTCAGAAAAAACAATGCCAAGTGGTTATTGCGTGACATCTAGTGCAGCTAACCCCTTCAATGTCCTTGTCACCATAAGTGGTTCTGCTTTGTCTTCTTCGTTGTTCACAAAAATCTCAAGTAACTGTTCTACAGTGGCGTTGTTCAAGAATTCAACGTAAGAGTTGATACATTCTATTCTCTTGTCAACGTTCATAAACCTGAAAGGAAAAAATTAAATAAATATACAGAATCAATTGAAATGTTTACTTTATTTAAAAATTCAAAACAAAAGTAAACAGCAAAAATAAATAAATAAATAAATTATGAGAATGAATTCAAGACTTATTAACAAAAATAATTTCCCCTGCAATGGCACCAAAATTTGTAAGGCATGTCGCAGTGCCTACAAATTAAATAACCTAAGTACCCTTGTAATTATATGTTAAGGACATAGAGAAGACAAGCAGGGTCAATCCCACGAGAAATAGATTTAAATTACAAAGCAATGGACTCTCATAAAAAAAAAACTATAAATTATTGACTCAAAAACTCATTTAATTAACACATCTAACATTCAAATAAAATTCTAAAAATTTAACGTAGGATGTGTAAAAATATAACAAATTTGATTCTAAAATTTTAGATTTTTTTTTCCAAATATTTCACCTACAAACAATTTTTAATTAAAAATGAAAGAAAAATCATAACAAACTTGAAACAGATTCAATAAATTCTATACAAATTTCCATGACTCCCTAAAATTGTAATTAACAGTAAAAAGATTGAATTAAAAATAAATTTCGAACTAAGTAAAATAATAAAAATAACACATAAAATTCTACCGAAAATAAAATAACCTGAATAAAGAAGAAATCCTAAACTAAAGACTACTAAGGTTTAACTCTATGACTCAAACAATCACCAAAAAAAAAACTAATTTGGGGTTGTAATTGGATAAAATATTCAAATATCTAACTAATCAACGTAATTAAATTATTGACCACCTAAATTGTAAATTAATAATAAAATTTTTTTAGAATAAAAGAAAACAAATATCACTCGATGAGAAAATTGCTTAACCTTAATATATATTTTACCATGTTCTGTTATTTAATCATTGATACACATATTATATTTACTGAATACTTAAACTGTAGGCTAAGAACGTTTATAACGCCTATTTTTCCTTACTGTCTAATACACCTTAGAATGTCTAATGATGAATTCTATTAAGTCATTTAACTTATTACTCTACAGCATAACAAATTAAAGACTCAATGCATTAGGATTTAGGAAAATTTCATCTAACCTACACCATTAAATCCTCTACAGCAGATCCATGTAATTTAGACCTAAGTTGATTCTTTTAACCTTAATAGTCAAAATTTGTTACTAGCTAATACTATTTAAATGCTAAAATTATTTAGGTGGCCAAACAAAAATAATTCAATATTTGACATTAAACAATTCTTCCAAACAAAGTTAGATTATTCACATAAACATAATATGAACGTTTAAGAACATAAAACCTATCTCAAAAAGAATAACTTCACATGGTAAACTATAATATTCAGTCATGCAAAATATTAAACTAACCTAACATAGTAATACTAAAATAGATGTCTTTAATACATATCACCAAAAAAAAACAAGAAAACCAGAGTGAAATGAATGAAATAGACCAATACCAAAATGAAGAAGTTGATGATTTATGATGAGGTTGATTTTGGAGGTGTCTTGCTGTGAAATGGTGAAGAAGATGATGGCTAACGATGATTTTTGGCTGGTTCCATGAGCCGGTGATGATGAATTTATGATGAGGAGTAGATGAAGGAGGTGATTAGAGAGAGTGGAGATGATGCATTTGATTGCTGTTAATGATGAATTTCTGGTGGCTATTGATGATGAATTTATATATGATGATGATGAAAGTTGAGATGAAGGTTGTGGTGGTGGTGAGGGAGAAATGGAGGAACTGCCAGTGAGCCGTGGGATTTGTGTGGCTGCCATGGGTTTCTGGAGAGGAAGAAGGAGTAAATCAAGGGAAGTGGGTTGAGATGGGTCACAGCCGAGGTTTGAATTTTTTTAATTATTTATTTATTTTTTATTTATGGGTTAATAATAAAAGGGCTTGGGCTTAATCCTCTTGGCCAATCTCTATTTTTGACATTATTTCATCTTTTTCCCGCAACTTGCCCGAGTTATTCATTGCCTTGTAATGAGGTGTTTTTAATAATTCTTCCCTTGATCCATTTAAACCGAAAAAGTATTTAATAATTCTTCCCTTGATCCATTTAAACCGAAAAAGTAAGGAAGAAAAATATAGTCAGTAGCATATTAATATCAAATTAAAAATTGGTCCAATATTAATATTTTAGCCCATAATTATAACTGCAACTTAAATCAAGTCTAATAACTCATGTTTTCATTTTTTATCATTATTTTTCCCTAAAAATGCAAGTGCAACCAAATATGCAACTATATGCTACAAATAATAAAAATGTCTAAGTAAATAAGGATAGAATAGATATGAAAATAAAGCTCTAACACACCAACATAAACATCTCGGGATTGGTGGTTTTCACCTATTTTGAAAAATTTCGGGCGTGAAGGTCTCGCAGCCTTAAAACTTTGAGGTTTGCTGGTCTCCAACAATTTTGAAAAATTTAAGGCGTGAAGGTCACACACTTCTTAAAAATTAAGACTTGATATCTCCATTAGTTTTTAAATAATTTGAGATCTTCTGTAAAATATTGAAGATAGCTAGTCTCTAATGGTTTTTTTTTAAAAAAAATATGAGGCTTGAAGGTCCACCATTTTAAAAGTTTGATGCTTCATGTTCTTCTCCACTTGGTTTTAAAATACTTCGGAAAAGTTTTTGTTAAAAATTTAGGGACTACTTATTTTTGCGTGGTGATTAGGGCTGAGCAAAAAAATTGGGTATCCGTTTCTAAACCCGGACCTGATTCGAACCCGGTTGGGAGGGGTTCTGAAATCTTAGAATAGGTTGCAACCGGGTCCGGGGCGGGGTCTTGAAAACTTGGAATCGGAATTGGACCCGTTACCGATTACCAGGTCCACTCAGGTTTTTTTTTTTTTTTAAAAAGAAATGTCTGAGTTACCCGATTACCCATTGATATCAGATGTTGTTCTTACAATGTCGTCATAATTTCGGGCTATATTTCGATATTACTAAATCTTTTTCTTAATGTATATACTATGAGAAGACTTTTTTTTTTTTTGTGCTTGGATGAAATGAAATGCTATATATTTGCTAACCAATTGGACATTAATGCATGGTAAATGCCTAGCTGCCACTCTATTAAATTTGATTGTGAACGATCGATTACATAGCATGTTGAGTGTATTGGTTCTCTCAAAAAGTTACAACCATAAGACAAAAATTTAAATGTAATGAAATAAAACAAAATAGGAAAAAATTAGGAGTCGAGTACCCAATTCTAGACCAGGTCCCAACCCATTCCGGGACTGATTCCAAAAATCCTGGACCTGGTTCCAATCGAGACGGGTTCTGGTCTAGATTTTTAGACCCAGTTCCATGAAAATGAACTAGGTACCGGGTCTTGCTCGGCCCTAATAGTGACACCCTGAGGTTACATGTGTCGGATGTTCTTAGTGTCTAACCAAGTAAATTGTCCCTCGTTCTTCAAAATTAGGTTCCAGCAGTGTGACTGAAGGCCTGTTAGGGCAACCACAGAGGTGACGACAGTATTCATCATGCTTATAGGTATCAACGACATGATTTGGCACTTCGCGGTAGCCGCTGGGCAGTCCCACTAGCTGCTCGGCTGTCAAAATAATGAAACATGTAATTTTCCTCTTTCTTCATTTCTCACCCCCATCTTCAACTTCCACTCTCCAAAACAACATGTCGGCACCCCCAACTTCTCTAAAGCTCTGTTTTCGCATTATTTGCTTAATTCTTGGTTAATTTGAGTTGAAAATTAGAATTTCACGCCACTTAAGAGAATTTGAGGGTTTTCTTAGCTTGCTTGCGAACCTCCATTTTTGTGTGCTGATAACATTTCTGGGGTGTAGAGAGTTATCATAAGAGAATTAGGTTTAGTTCTTACTCCTTGGTTATTTTTTTTACAAGTCTTAGTTTTTAACTTTTCTAAATTCTTACAGAAATGTCGTTGAAGTTTTGCCATGTGTTTTTCGCATCCCATAGGCTTTGAAGTCCTCTTATTTGACTTTTAAACTAATTTTTGATGTATTACATGCAGAAAATGGAAGGTAGACGGACCCTCCCCTTTTCCATCATCACGGTCTTGACCAGCTACTTGACCATAACTATGGGGTCTAGTCTTAGGACTATAGGGCTTGGCTTGACACGTTCAAACTATTAGAAAGGCAGGCACCACCACATCTCTAGCATCGCTAAGAAGGGAGTGATAACATTTTTTATTGATACTTCTCCTTTCTGACAATTCCTAAATTTTCTTTGATGTTGACCTAATGATCTCACTTCTAGATTTATTTTGCATCACCAAGATTTTGTGAAGTGTTTTGGGAACCTTAACTACATTCAAACACCTTCATTAGAGGCTCCATAGAATTATGAGGGTGTTAGTAAGATGTGTTCACTTCAGCTCCCTGATCAAAGTATGTGACGGTTAGAGAATGAATGACCATTGCTTCCTGAGGGTTTGGCTTGAGAGGTTTTGGTTTACAACTAAAACCTTTAACTATCCTCTTTGGTTGATGACGATCACCCCTATGGAATTTTATATGTTTCGTAGGGTTCCTTTGAGGGCAAACCCATTAAAGGGTTACTTGGACTTAGGCTGGAGAGGCCAAGGCATGTGGAGTTCTTTGGGTCTTCAATCGATGGGTGGCCTCTCAAGTCTAACTCCATCCAGTTCTCCATGATCAAGGACGTGCTTGAGGGATCCTTGGATAGCATTTCCTGCAAGCAAATCTTTCCCCTTTCATGGCATATCTACTCGACAACAATATCTTTGCCAACATGGGTAATCGATGCCATCATCACTGGATGGCCAAATTAGAGGCTCTTGTCGCGATATGCAATTAGACTTGCGAAATGCAGGTTTTGCCGTCCTCTTCAAGTACATGAGGCCAGCTTGTTGGTGGGATTAGAACAACCACTCTATAGTGAGATTAGGGGGCTTTCGGAAGTTGCTTGAGCTAAGCTTTATTTCACTTATGCATTGAAGTGTTTTTTTTAATTGGTCATTCTATCCTTTGCTTTTTCTTTACAGCCTTACTTTCTGAAGCATTTCCCTAAGATTGGTTCCAATAAAAAAGGCACCAATCGAGTGTCTTTCATGTTACAATAGACTTAAAACAATTGCAAGGGTGTAGCTCCTATCTTGAAGGACATTAACAACTTTAGGGTGGCCTTGAATAGCCAAACCATTAAGGAAGTAAATATGTTTCTCGTTGCTTAGTCTGTTTGGATGTCTTTGTGTCAAAAATTTTGAAGTACTTACTTTTTGTTTTGCTTTGGATAACCTAAGTTTCTTGGATGGATGTCAAGAGCACCCCTACTTCCGTTCGCAAGGCTCAGGCACTCCTTTGTGAAAGCATTCTTATTTGGGAGCTTTTTAGGTACATCTGGTAATAAAGAGAGTGGATGAACCATCAGGTGATCCCCAAATCTGTTGTGCTTATGAGACTGAAGCCTCCTTATCTGTAGACCATATTTACATCGTCCTTACCCTAGAGTGGATTATGAAGTGCTTTGGTGAGGAGGATTGTGTCTATTACTTAGAGGAGGGCAAGAAAAGTTCATTTGAAAGCATCATATGCCTCCCTTTACTGCTAATGTAAGCTCCCACTTTATCAATTTTCATTTGCCTTCCTTTTTTTTTTTTTGCTAGTCTCACTTTATGATGCTTTGCATTTTGCATTACCCTAACTGCATCCCTGTAATGACTACCGAAATAAGGTACGTTAATGCCTTTAGGGTACCATAATCTGAGAGGACTAAGGAGATTAGGTATGTCCTTATCCCTAAACTGCAGAACATTCCCCCCAACTAGTAGGGGTTAGGCTTTTTATCTTAACAATGGCCCTTCCTTTCAGTTTCTTATTTGCTCATCATTTTATACTCCTTTTTTCTGGCACAATATGGAAAGGAGCATAGCTATGATCCAAACACTGGCTAGAATCAAGGCTATTATTCGTTGGATCAAGTCATGGCGTAATTGTCATCAATTAGATAACATAGTTAAGGTAGGGTTGGCATACCTTAATTTTTACTTTTTTAAATTTGTTTCTTTACAAATTTAACACATGGTGCAGGGCGTTTTCACCACATTCACAACGGGAGGATTCCCCTACTTAGAGAGACAACCTCTTATCTTTTAAATAGATGCTGAACTCTAATCCTTTTCCTGAGGCCTTGAGGATCTCCACCAGGAAGCCTTAATCCCTTGGGCTAGTGCCCACTCTTCATGGAGTGATACAACAAATTCATGCTTCTTTTATGGGCCTGTAGCAGGCGCTGCCTCCTCCTTTGGGCACAAGTGTTTTCCTTTAGGGGATACCTAGTGGGGAAGGCTCCTCCTCTTCATAGACTCCACTATCGCTGAGCTATGGCGTTTATCCAGGATATTGCACAAGGTTCTGGCATGGACTTGGCAATCTACTGACGCGCTATAGTTTTTATCCAAGATAATCATACCTTGCATTCGCATTTCAGCCTACACAACATTTAGTAGATCCTCCACTGCTAGGTTTCAACTCCTCAGAGTTTCCTGTACTCCCTAGGGTCTAGATCATTAAAGAACCTTTTGATATGAGGGCAAGGATCTGCATTAATAGAGGAAAGCCCCTACTTTGGATATTTTGTTTAAGCAATTGAAAACGTACCATTGGACAATGCATTTATTTTTGTTTTTATTAGCACACTTTGTTATTTTTTTCTCATATTTTTCATTGCTCTTTCTTTCTATGCCATCATGATTGAGCTTGACACTGGAGCATTCATGCTTTAAGTTTTTGCACCAAAGATTTTGCACGATGTTTAACCATTATTACTTTAAGTGTTTACAAGTGGATTTTGCTTGGTATTTAGCGTTACCATTAGCTGTGAGGTTGATGGAATAGGTGATAGTTTGAAAATTCATTAAAAAATCCACAAGAAACAACTAAGAAAAATTTTATGAAAATTTCAGAGAAAACTTGACAACCTTCCTCCCCCTTAGTTTTTGATGTGGGAAATTCTTAGAAAAAGAGATAGATTGCTTCATAGGAAAATTCAAAAAGTAAGCAAAAAAGAATTCGAAAAAAAGGTTAAAGGGAATAAAACATTATTACTTGAGCAAATATTTTATAAAATATGGGTGACAATTTTGGTTTGGGAAGAAAATATCCCAAAATGCTATATATAAGATGAAAAGGAAAGAGGATCTTGTTAGTCGGTGTTCAATTGACTTAAGATCGTGAATTAGGGTCCAGCAGCAACTGTTGGCCCCTTAATCATGCCTCCATTCCTCAACAGCAGTGGGGTTATGTCGTTAGGGTCTGTAATGTTCTTGGTTTGATGATCTTCAAGTTGCGAACAATTTCTGGTGTTTTCTACATTGTTTCCAAATTCATAGAGCTCCGCTTTCATAGGGTTCCTTCTTCAATCCCCTTGCCCTTTTCTAATGGCCTTTTTTACTTTTGCAGCTGTAACTTAAGGCAGGCGTGCGTTAACATGTTGGAACCTTATAGGTTGAATGTTCTTCACTCCTTAAGCAAGTAAAAATAGCACACAGATTGTTAAGGGCAATGTAATACAAGTAGTTTAGCAACCTTCATGTGTTCCACTTCTTGAGTGGGGACATATCCCCCATGGTGCTAAAGTTAAAGCCATTTTAAGGCTCCTAGAGGGAAAGGACACCAATGTTCCCTCACTAAAGGACGCATATGTAGAGCACTCACAGCCCCTCTTCAAGTTATTTCTTGAAGAAATAGGTTCAGTGTCTAGTGGTAAAACTGTCAACCTTTTCTTGGTGGCAAACTATTTCACCCTTGGCTGCTGGGGAGAACAGTTTAATGTTGAGGCCCAATAGGCATATATTTTCTACTTGCCACATCAGTACCTTTTTTGTCGTTATTAGGGTATGGAATTCGTAGCCCTTTTCATAGGGCACTTGCTTTTCAAAAAGTCTCTCACTATTATTATGCTGGCCAAAATCATATTGGGTTTGGATGACATGAAAAATGATCATCAACGTACCCTTTACAAGGGCAGCCCTTGCTTGCTTCTACTGCTTTACTCCTTCATTTATTTTTGTTGTTTTCTTTTTCACGCCATTCCCTGACATTTTTATTTTTTACTTTCTAGATATGGCTCATGGAGCATCTAAGTGTGAAGTACCTCCCATCATAGTGAAGACCTACATTGCTGTAGCCTTTTCGATCCATTCCCGAATACAAGACCCTTACTAGGTGTTGTGGGGATGATGAAATGGAGTGAATTCTCGGAGAATCCTTAAATCTATCGGGCTTTCCCTTGGTAGAAGATTAGGGTTTTTAGGGTCCCGTGTAAAGGGATAGATATTTGTCCCTTCTTAATTTGCAGACATGATCTTTATATTCATTTCCTCGGATTGTTTACTAATTTGAGTAAAGACAGAAGGCACCCTAGTTATATATCATTGCTCATGTACTCCCTTTCCTTTCTTCACATGCCATCCTAACATAGAAGGCAATGTGGGGGCAAGCCTTTAAACTAACAATGCCTATAAAGCCAAACACTAAAAAGGGGTGCAAAGCTTACTTGCACTAGGCTAATGCTACTCCAGGTGCCTGCCATGCATCTAGGAGAAAGAAGAGTAAAAGAGGAGTGCCGAGAGTAGTAGGTCATAGTTGGGATGGTATAGTGAGGATTGTAGCTGAGAAAAATTGACCCAACCCGGACCCGCTTGAAAATCCTAGGCTTTGAACACGATTTTCTTGATCTAAATTCGAAATAAAATGAACTCAAAAAGCCCAAAAAGTATTGGGTCAAACCCGACCCAGAACCAAACCCGTAGCTCAATCTGAACCTCATATCCACTTAATAGTAATGATAAGTGATTTGTATTGAATAGGTTAGAGAGACATTGGTGTAACTATTGCACTCCTTTATAAATTAAACAACAAGACACTTTCTTTCCCCCTCTATTCTCTAAAAATAGCATCGTATACACTTAAAAATGATAAAACAAAATGCTAAAAACGGGCATGGAAAAATAACTATTCACTCTTCAAAAAAATCAATTTATAAGAAGATAAATATTAAAGATGCACAAGTCATACCATTATAATTTAGCAAACAAAATATATCTAATTATTTTTCATATTACTCACTTTGTAATAGTGTAAATTTTTGTTGTTATAACTAAAAGCTAATATCTTGTACTACTTCAATCCATTTTATTGGTTTCCGTTCTAACTACTCTTAAACTACGATGCTAGTTGCTGGAAAAAGGCTGGTTGTGTTCGTATTGGGATCAGTCCATTAATAAAGGTTTAGCTGATTGGAAATTGGTAGAGTAGTTAATAAAAATTATCGAATTATTAAATGAGTTAGTAGCATGTCAAACTGCTCCAATCCTGCAACCCATTAACATACTCTAGACGAACCGAGTCATAAATGATATAACCCGTTATTAACTTCTTTCAATGTATAAGTCGATCCACCCAGCCCAAAGTGTGCTTGATTCTTTACCCGCTCATACATAATAGTCATATATCCTAATGAAAATTTTGAAAATTTTGAATATTCTTTTGAGAAATTTACAACTACTATACACCTACCTATTCTAAACATGTTGGGTCAACTCGAAATCCATAATACCGAAATACACCTGCCTGTATTTTACTCGAACCTGAAATACACTTGACTTATATTTTACCCGAATTAATAGGTCTAGTGAGGATAGATGATGAAGAGTCCTCTAATTCCACCCCTAAGGAATACAGAGATTGATCCCCTCTTTAATTCTTGAATGATATAATAACGCCCTCAATTTTGGGCATCATTTTTTTAAAAACTTTTATCCCTTCGAACTGATACTTAATGCAATTAACGAAGAATACTATTATGAATTTGGGATGTCAATTTTATTATGATTTTGTTCATTATTCATTAAGTATTTCGGGGAATAAATTCTTTATTAGTCTAAAAGTAAGAATCATACTCAGGAAGAGTCATTTTACTAAATTTTGAATGGGTACATTAACTTAGCACATATTGACCTGAGAAAAGGAGAGAATCTTCTTGGCACAAAGAAAAGGTTTATGGCTCAATACTCAAACTCTTATTAGGCTCGGTAACAAGGCACTCGGTCTTTCTAGTGGTCAACCTACCCCTTTTCCTCTTGCTATCAATAATCCACATTATCTCATTGCACCTCTCTTCATTAGCATTGGTGGTCAACTCTATAAGGTCAATACGCCAATGCTAATGCCTATGTCAGATCTTCATGTTCCTTTTATCTACCTCGAACAGCAACCTAAAGTGCTCCTAGCTGGCCTTACAAGTGCAATGTGTCTTGGACTAAGTGTTTTCAGTGAAATACACATCTTCCAGGAGAGTACAATCATGAAAGATTTCAAATGCATGATGTAACTTGATTCAGGGAACTCATACTGGGGTGCCTCTTCTCCCTTATTTATGAATACTCCATTTAGGGATAGAATGGAGGTGGCATATTAAATGAATAGATCCCCTTGTCTTATAGGTGTTTCTTATGTTTCTCCTCATGAAAGTTTAGGTGAAGCTCTTCAAAGGGCTTATATGCTAAGCTAACAAGCTAAGCCAAAGGGTTTACTTTAGGAAGAGGAGTGAGCATTCTTGACTTCTTACCTAACCAGGTGCATATAAGTAGCCTATGTTCCTTATTATAAGATCATGCTGATCGACTTTAATGCCTTAAATTTTGACCTAATCATCTTCATCTTCATCATGCTCAATCTTTAGAATAACAACTTTCTTTTCAATGGTAGCGCCTGTTGGATCATCATTTATGGTCACCATGGCCACTTTAACTACCATCATGAATTTTTTTATAAAGGGTAACAGGTACTGCCTCCCAGTTGTGCAACCATGGGTAGTAAGTAGGAGGTTAAAAGTGGCGTGAATGTCTAAGAGCTATAAGTCTACCTTCCATTGTATTCTTCCAAGTACTATGTTGAGGGTGGTGGTCACCCAAATGGTTCTATGACTAACATCATAGGCTTGTAAACCATATCTTGAAGGCGTCATGTCTGCTTCAGTAATGCACAATTTCTTTGTTGTTCTTAAGTGGCATATGTTAACCAAAGACTAGTTATCCATAATATCATAGATATGAAGTTGTTTCTGCAAGTTATAGCGAGATATAAAGTCTTGTTGTGTTTCTATCCCTATGGACAGAAGGTCTGTATTAACAAAAGCTATGGTTAAAAGAGGCCTAAAAATTGTAGAGAAACCAACCAATTCCCCAAGGATGATCCGTGCTCGGACCTCCATCCTGCAAGACCCTTTAAAAGAGCCTCTCAACGATTTATTGAGAAACCTAGGGGCTTCAATTGGTAATGCCAACCATTGTCTTTTCGCACACCGAGAGGACAGGGTCCTCTTATGATTCTTGAGGTATGGCCAGACTAAGCTATTCCCGTTCTTAAATTAAGTGAGGGGGTTTATAGAGTTTTCCATCACAGGTGAGATCGACTTTCTCCTCCTTTTTCCATTTCACTTGTGTTATTTCAATTGGGATGAAGGGAACCATCTAAGTGTATTCTTGGTCATTTCCCCATGTTTATTTGACGTCTTCCCTAATAAGGGACAGAGCATTAATTACTTATTCTATGGCCAAAACCACGAGTATGAAACCCAAGGGGTAAGCCTGATTGTCGGGCTTACTTGTATTTGTGATGCATAGGGTTTCATCATCTGATTCTGTATGACATGTTTTAATGTTAAGCACTAATTGGAAGTATGCCCTTCCCTACAATGATAGTTGCAATATATACTGATGTCATATTTCTTATTTCTTTTTCCCTCTAGTACATCGGGGGTGGGCCTAATAGGTTTGAAAAGCCACTAACACTCCTGCCTTTTCAAAGCTTTTGTGGGTTTCATTCCAAATGAGATGAATACATTATATGTGCGGCAAAGTCTAGAGAACTCGATCTATCACATTGACCTCGTTTATCACACTTGCATTAAAGGTCATGGTTGCTCCATTATCTTCAAATGAACTTTCATTGCCTTGATACGCATTCTTTGGGCCTTTTTGCATCTGTTCTTCCACTAACATCACATTATCATATAGTAATAAAAACGTGTTCAAGGGTTTGAACCATAGGTGTTGGTGATGATTAAACCATAGGTTTCTAATAACCCTACTGGCTTATACCTTTTTGTAGGGATAGTTTGCGTTAATGATGCTTTTGCTACCCAATGGCATGAAAATCTCAAAAACTTCATTTTCTTCGTGTCCAAAGTTCTATGTCATCGAGTTTGGTAGGCCGCTCCTCATCGTAAGAAAATTGTGACTGAAATTCCTTAGTTAGACATTGCCCGGTGTTGATATTGTGTGGGCTAAGGTATTAAAACCAACTACTCACCATTTCCCCTATGGTGGGAGGGAATATTTGAGGGAAAAGGGTTGTCTCTAGGCTCTTTAGGCTCATAATATCAATAAAATTCCTTGAATGACTGGAAGGGCTGCCTAGGCCCTTGAACTTCAAGTTTGTGGTAAATCAAGACTTGGTTGGCTATTTCCCTTTCGACATGGGTGTTTAAAGAGTTGGGTTTATAAACTGATTTCCAAATAGTTAAGAGCTTTTTAAGATATATATATATAAAAATTGGCTTTATTCTGACCGTATATTTTGACTACAAGCAGGTATGTTGAAATCTCTGACGAAATTTAACAGATTTTGATTGATTCTCTAGTCTTCCAATAGATGTTTTGACAGAATTTTCATCGGAAAATATTTGAAAAATTTTAAAAAGCTTTTTTGACCCTGAGCTGAATTGAGAGAAAATTCAAATTTTTTTGAACATTTCGACAAAAAAATCTGTTTGAAAAATTATTTTTTGTTCCCATGGAATGTTCCATCGAAATTTCTCCTACAAATTTAGGTCGGACATAGATACATATATATATATAGAGAGAGAGAGAGAGCAATATATCACCAATGGTTGACGCTTGTTGCCATCCCTCCACTGTCACTTCCACAATCATTTGTTGCCGACTTATTGAGAAGGTTTTCAGGCGTGCAATTAGCACATACATTTGTAGTGAATTAAGTACACACGTTGAATTTAATTCTTTGCACAATTAATTTGTATGTAATTTCGTAAATTTGATAGTTTGTACGATTAGTTTGCCATGTTAAAATTAGTGTGCTAAGTTGATGAGTTGTTCTTAATTTTGTATATTAGTATATTGTTAAAAAATATAATTTTTTATTAATTAAGTAGAATTCAGTACTAATATAAATTTAACATCAATAATAAGAATTTATTGTGTATGAGCTATATTGCAAAATGTTTTTATAGTTGGGTACCATAGTTTTAATATTTTTCAAAAAAAATAAAAACACCGATGGATTTTCGGCAAAAAACGACAGAATTCCGATGGATTTTGAAATTTCAACGGACAATGTGATTCCATCGGAGATCGATGGAATTTTTCAGTAAAGCTTCTGATGAATTTTGTTAGTCTGTCGAAAAGACTTCTCAACCGGCCATATTTCGACATCCCCCGTGGGTTGGAAATTTTGTCAGAAAACTCATGTTTTGATGGAAAAACATGCTTTTTTGGTCAGAAATTTCGTTGAATAATGATGTTTTCTAGTAGTGAGAGCTGTTCCAACTCATTTATCCTGTTATCCATTGGTGATGGATCTTTCTTATGGATCGATTGAATAGAATACACGTCATCCTCCGTTTCATTTTCAACCTCATGCTTATACCTCTTTTTTGAGAGGCCACTTATGGGTTTCTCTGTTGCTCGATGAGTTTAGTCTCAAATTGAGTTTCCAAAAGGATATAATCCACCATGTGGGTCACAATTCATTCGGTAGCATCATTGTCTTCCTCATGATGATTAATTGATTATTGTTGATGTTATTCCCTTACATGGAATCAAAGCTTGTATGTGAAGATCTTACTAGGCAACCTCGATAGCCCCTTCTCCAAGGGCTTGTTTTGCCTTCATAAGCTGCAAAATTTAGAATTTTAGGAAAGAAAAAGGAAAATATTTTGTTTAAAAAAATGTACCAGCAAATTGTGATTTTGAAAAGTGAGGAGAGGAAGCAGAGGAACCTTGAACCAACCTCAAGACTACTAGCATGCACGAAGTCAAAACCTCAAGATGCCTATAAAGACCACGGTAGGGAGGAAGAGTGGAGGTTCGGGATAACCTAGCGGGGTCACTAACTTCTTTCAGCCCTTAGTGCTATACAAGGCATGATCATCTCAACCAAAATGGCATTCGTATTGGAATTGTTAGGGCAAAATTTCAACACTGCTAGCAAGATTTCGACCGTTGTTGGGTTCTATCCACAAATGTCTAATTAGGACACCATTCCTCTCCGGTATTGCTTTAGTCATTGGCTAAAAGCTCCTAAAAGGCACTGTTTTGTTTAAAAATACACACTCGTGACACGGACAAAGGTATAACAAGAGCACTTGGCACTTATTCAATGCAATCATTTAAATGAGCTTGACCGTAAATCTATGTCCAAACGACATCCAACAGAGTTGGAGGTTGTAACATCTAAGTGGGCCGGACTTGATCCTTTTTTTCTTCGAAGTGGTGTGCTTCAAGGAGCCACATAGTGGTCCACTTTAGAGGCGGTGCTGTGACTGAATAGGAAGGGCTAGCTATGGTAAGGAGTTTCACATGATTTTTGGGGAATGAAAGAATAATCCTAATGACGTACTTTACCAGTGGCACTCCATAAACTTTCACATGTTATGCAAGTTGACCACATCATACAAAATGCCCATATGAAACAAATATTTAACTGGAATTGCATTCATTTATTTCGAGTCTCATACTGTTAATTGCTTATCTATAATGGAGTCGCCAATGAAAATGCCCTAAAATCGATGACGCTGTAGGGGAAAAGGAGGCAGGAAGAGATGACAAGGCATCCGAGGCTCCCTTAGGCTCAACTACCTTTCCTTCGTCATCCTTTTTTCTTCCACCAATGGCTTGTCTTGTCAGAAGGGCAAGAAATGCATTACATTGGCTTTCTCATAGTGGTATTCCATGGTGAAATGTGATAGGAATGAATGACGCTTTAATTTTAGCGAGTCACTTAGCACATTTTTAAGGAAATGTATAAACCTTTAATTCTATAGCAAACACCAATTCCATAGAGACCCTTAATTAAATTCTTAAAAATGAAGGGATAATTGAAGAACATAGGTTTTGACTTTCAAGAAGGTGAAAGGGTCTTTCCATTGGATTGTGATTCCCGAGAATCTTCAATATGGATTAAATAAATGACTTCATGGCTATGAACCCATGAGAATGGATTGGGGGGAGAACTTGTCATCTAATGGATTATGGAAGTCCACCATTGGATCACTCACTTTAATGATCACGTCTACCATAAATGAATGTATTAAGATTTCTTTTTTCGATTCCATAAAATAAATATGTGTTGTGATTTAGTATTATCTAGTGAGACATTAAACAAAAAGAATTTTGTTTGGTGACCACATTTGATTAGTAATTCATCTTAAAAGAACTGAAATGGACAAGAAAATGATAGATTTAGGTGTCGTCAATTTATCATGAACATAATTTTATTTTATGAGCAAGAATAGAAGAATGAAGCATATAATCATGGTGGATGAAACAAAGACTTGATGATGAAGAAAAAAATTAAAGAAAGCAATAAACAAGATTGCTCTCTTTAATTTATGTCCCGTAGGAATGACCTCGATCCTACTAGAGTGGCAAGCAATGAGTCATGGCTTCCTCTTCTACCAAGTATGTTAGGGTAGGACGGGGCTAGTCCTTCTTAAAATAATTATCCTTTTCCAAAATGTTTTGAGTGAAGACTTTGGCAAACTTTTATTGCCACCAAGTTTTGGAAAAGGTTTTGTATGAGGACAAAGCTCGAATTTCACTAGAGTTCTGCTACCATATGAGAAGTGAAGGAGAGTTGTCCCTTGGCAGAACATATCTGTGAAAAGAGAAGAGAGTGCAGTTTTACTGAGTGGTAAGTTCATTGAAAATGAGGGGTCTATGTCTCTATTTATAAGGGTGGTGTTGACCCAATTAATACGTAAGGTTTTGATGAACAATCCAAATGTACTAGTCAATATATTATGCTTGAGTTCTATATTGAGACAGGATTCAGAAAATACTTAGAGCGATTGAATGAGCGTGGAGCATCAAAGTCGATACATGTGCAGGGAGTCCAGCTGATAACAAGAGTCTTAGATTTTGTATGTACTTTATTCTTTAGATTCTTGTTAATATGCCAATTAAAAGGTCCTTGACTTAGTGTTTGCTTTGAATAGTTTTTAAGTACTTCAGAACACTGTCTCAGAACAGTTTTGAGAAGTCAGTTCTATAGTGTTTTGACATCAAAGACAAAAATGAGTTTCAAGGTTTTAAAATGATTTTTTATCTATCGAATTTCATGAAATAATTGGAAATAATTTTTTTGATGTAAGTTGAGTCTAAAAAGGTTTTTCTCTTTAAGGATAATGATGAAAGATTTTATTCTATTTTTAAGTGAAGATTATTTATCAAGCGGAGAGATTTTAGTTTCTTGAGAAATTTTATCGTATATTTAAGGGAAGAATATCAAGTGGAAAGATTTTACGGGTCTGACTGTTGGAGTTGTTGAGTGGAAGTGGTCTTCTCTTTCTCCGATTCTTGCGCCATAAGGACTTAGTGTGATAATTGTTCTTCTTCCTCACTTACACACATTCTTCTATTTAAGTTGCCTTTTTCCCTCAATGTTTTTCAAGGTTTTCCAAGGTTTTCCAAGGGTTAAAAATTGTTTTTGTGAGTTAGAATTTTCTATAAGAAAAACCCTTCAAAGAGAGTGCTAAATCAAGTCTTCAATATTAGTATAATAGGGATTGTATTGTACCTTACATTCAGCTTGTTTAGAAGCACTCAAGTAAGGTGTTATGATCTCTTTTCCATTAGTGAAATAAGAGATTGTCAAAGTCTTGGGAGGCGTTGGACATGGTGTTTGTAACTAGGGTCTCGACTATGTTACGTGGTGTCTGTAACGAAGGTCTCGGGGTTGACCAAGTTACGTGTATGACTAAGTCATGTGTGGTGTCACAGTTGTAACGTGTTCGGCCCCTCCAGTGAAAGTGTTGCTGAAATCCTACAGTGGTAAGTTGTGATTTTTACTCCTCACTTGGGCCAAAGGTGGTTTTATATGTAAAAACACTATGTCTCTTTTATTATTTCCGTAATTAGCTTTGTTTTTGCTTCACTCCAAACATGCATTCCAAACAGTTTTCACTAGTGTTTTGAAACAATTGAAAAAGTTCGTAGACACAGTTCATCCCCCCTCTTATGTCCTTGTGCGATAAAATCCAACAAGTGGCATTAGAGTGGAGTTCTCATACCTAGGTTAACACCTTGAGAGATCCTGAAAAGACGAGTGCACCACAAGTAATTTTGGAGGGTCAATCTGTAACTCAACCACCATACTTCAATGGACAAAATTACAATCGGTGAAAGAATCGTATGGAGAATTACATTCAGGCTGATGACTATGAGCTGTGGCCGATCATTGAGAATGGTCCTTATATTCAAATAAAGACCACAGAAGATGGAAAGACCGCCCTAAAAAGCCACATGAGTTCGACTCAGATGACTTCAAAGAGATAGAGAAAAACGCTAGGGCCAAGAAGCTATTGTATTTTGGTCTTGAACCAGACGAGTACACCCATATCTCGGAGTGTGAGTCCACAAAGGAGATATGGAATGCCCTTTGCGTGGCTCATGAAGACACCAACTAGGTTAAATAGTCCAGGATCGAGCTGTTAA
>NCQV01068214.1:0-11373 GCA_002740545.1 Lophocereus schottii
ACATATACACATATATATATATATGTGTATATATATATATATATACATGCACACATGTATTTACATATATTTATAAATATATGTATGTATGTATATGTGTAACGCCCCAAAAAGTACATGATTCAATACTTGCATTCACCTGCTTTCGTTCACCAATTAGAAATAATAATCCAATGAATGGGGCGTTTCCGCTGTCCAAAAAAGACAAGGCTTCCCTTATACATGAAAAATTGGCCATTAAAACCAAAGTTTACCCTGACAAGGGCATTCACGCCATCACAACCATTCAAACCATTTTGTTATATACCGGAACGGTTCTAAGATCCCAATCATCTCAAACATTACACCAAAATACATAATTCAGTTTAAATATATAGTTGCAACACCAAAATATATCATAATATGATATGATAGCATCTTAGCACTTCTACACCGCTAGTCATATGGACAGTCCTGGCTCACTTATCACCTTCTGCCGTCCTGCCCGCCTGAGAGTGGTTAACTGAACACTTTTCTAAAACAAAACATAAAAACATTTCCAACTGTGAGTCAAAGCTTAGTAAATGTATTCCTGTAATGTTAAAGATTCACGGAAAATTTATTTGGGTCTGCTTTGCAATTCATTTTGATTTTAAAATAGGAAATGAGACACATATAAAACTGAATTGCCAATTATTATCTGTTAATGCACCTCTTAGTAACTGCTACGATCTGTGAATAGGTATACACTTGCTAAGCTGACCGGGGGACCTGGCCTGAAGCCTCATGGGTAACTGGAGGGCCATGCCCTGTAACTAATAACTGATGGAGTCACTAATTATGTGATAAAGCACTCATTAAATTGATTCATTAACGTACTTATCAAAACATTATGATTTCGATAAATACGTACTGATTGCTAAAGATACAGACCATAAACATACCTAGAGGTTTTTAAATGCAAGTTCACGAAATAATAAGATACACAAAAGTGGAGAGAATGAAAGCTTAGGCCTTGATTCTATTCAAAAGATCATTATAGGTACATGAGGTTAGAAACGAGCTTGCACTTACAAATGATGCCTTTAAATAAAACTGGCTTATGAAAAATCTTTGCAAACCAGTTAATAGATTAAACTAAAATGATGAAACTGTACAAACCATAGAAATGTGATTTTAGGCACGGTAGCAAATTCAGAGCAAAACGGCATATAAATACGGTGCAGAAACAATAATTCACAACATATACTTCCAACCTCATAATGAGACCTAAACCCCAATATGAAAAGCTTAGGAAGTCTTCTAAAACTTTTATTAAGGACACATAACATAATTCCCACGATAGGGTTCCTAAAATGGGGGTAGAACACCAACATGTTAGTTTTGAATCCATCCTCCATAGGTTCAGTAAAATGACCCTAACTTTTTCCACAGACCTTGGATTAATGTCATTCAAAAGCCATTTTAAAGCTAACAAACTGACCTATCTAGCCACCAAAAATCATAAGTTTTGGTTGAGCTGATCGTTACCAGTTTCATCTCAAAATTTGTCCTATATTTCTGGGAATTCCAGCCTCACTGTTTGAGTTTGTTCCCTCACTTTTCACCCAAATTCTCAACTTAAACCATTTTTGAAAAGCATCTAAACACACTTTGGTCCCTCCTAACATCATACAAAAATGCCATACTCAATTTCACTTCATATTCATATCCAATAAAGCTCATTTTCTAGTCACATATACACATACTTCAACTTTAATACTAGTTTGGTCCAAACCATGCATTCTTAGATAAAACCCTAACTTAAGGTCGACTTGAACTCACTCCCATCATTTCAAACCACCATAAACATCATAATAAACTTCAATAGATTAAAAGATGATCAAAATCAAGGATAAAACAATCAATATCGAACACTTAAACATGAAGCTTGCATGATTAAGAAGTAACCCTAACCCTAGCATCATCCAACTTCAACTCCACCATAATTCATCACCAAAATAATTCTTAATTCAATCAAAATGACATGATCCACCATTAAAACAACCAAAACAAGAAGCAAAACCAAAAATCCAAAGAACAAGATTGAAGCCACTTACTTTAAGCTTGAAACAAGTGGAGATGGAGATGATATTTAGTGATTTTGAGTGTGGAAGATGATAGCCGGTGGAGGGAGGCGGTAGGAGGTTGTAACCCTTGCCGGTGGCTGGCCAGAAGGTGGCTAGAAATCACCACAAAAGGGCTGGGCTATGTTGTTCTGGTGAGGCCATGGGGCACAGAAAAGGAGGAGACAAGAAGAGAGAGAAAATGTCTTGAATTTACTTGGTGCAAAACAAAAGCTTAAGCAAAATAAATACTTGGCTGAAAATTAACCCTCAAAATCTACTTTTTACTAAGTATAATTAAGGGTAATTAGCTAAAGGTCAAGTCTTGGTGGACCAAAATTGGCCTTAAACGGGCTCGGGTTCAAAAACTAGTTCAAGCTGAGTGTGCTTGAAAAAAATTTTTTTTTTCCCCAAAGCTCGAGGTTAAATGTTTGTGGTGTCATGAAAAATAATTAAATCACTCAATTCATAAATATCAAAGTCTAATAACGATCTCCAGAGTTTGACAAGAATAAAAACCCGAATTGCAAGGTGAGGGCCCAGTTAAATTCTCCCAATTGAAACAACAAAGAAAACGATGATTTAAATGCGATGAAATTAATGACATGGATTCATGACATGAATAAACATAATTTAGGGTCAGACTATTATAGCCTTCCCCCCTTAAAAGTTTCATCCTCGAAGCTGATGAATTTAATCATAACATGCAGGATTACCTCTAATAAATGTGGATATTTGGTTTTCATTGCCTCTTCGGTCTCCTAAGTGGCTTCTTGGGAGGTGTGGTTTGTCCAGAGTACTTTGACCAATGGTATCTATTTATTACGCAGCTGCTTCATCCTGCGATCTAGTATTTGGATAGGACGCTCCTCATATACTAGATCTTCAGTGATTTCAATAGGTTCAGATACAATAGTATGGTCTGAATCTGGATTATATTTCCTAAGCTGAGAGATATGAAACACGTTATGCACGTGCTCAAGTTCTACAGGCAGATGTAGACGATAAGTGACGGGATTCCACTTTTCAATGATTTTATAAGGTCCAATGTACCTTGGACTCAATATGCCCCATACTCCGAACCTTTTGACACCTCTGGTTGGTCAAACTTTCAGAAAAACTTTATCGCCTTCTTCTTTTGTCTGCATAACCTTTTTGTCGACTTTGGGCAACCCTGATATGTTCCCGAATCTTTCTTATTATTTTAGTGGTCTCTTGAATCATTTTAGGACCTATAATCAGTATCTTGTCCAAATTACTTAAGCACAACGGGGTTCTATATTTTCGCCCGTATAAACCCTCAAATGGAGCCATTTTGATGGTGGACTGATAGCTATTGTTATAAGAGAACTCCACCAAAGGTAAATCGTCTTCCCACTTCCCTTGGGACTCCAATACATAAGCTCTCAGCATGTCCTCCAAAATATAATTCACTCTTTCAGTTTGTCCATCTGTTTCTAGATGATAGGAGCTACTGAAGTTTAGTTTGGTCCCAAAGGCCTTTTGAAGTGCTTGCCAGAAACGTGCTTGGAATCCTTGATCCTTATCTGAGACTATGTCTAAAGGGATACCATGCAGACAGACTATCTCTTTAACATACAATTGGGCTAGTCTTTCAACTCCCTAAGTATCCTTAATAGGCAGGAAATGGGCTGAGTTCGTGAGTCGATCAACTATGACCCAGATAGGATTCTTTTTGAGGCAGAAAGTCGTAAACCCATAACAAAGTCCATTGAGATCGAATCCCATTTTCAAGTGGGGATTTCTAAGGGTCATAGTTCCCCACAGGACGCTGATGTTCTGCTTTAACTTTCTGGTAAGTTAGATACTTATCCATATATTCTGTAACTTCCTTCTTCATATTATTCCACTAGAAGTATTGTCTCAGATCTCTATACATCTTGGTGCCTCCTTAATGTACTGAATAATGAGTATTGTGAGCCTCTTCCAGGATTTGCTTTCCTAATTCCCCATTTTTAGGCACACATAGGCAATTCTGGAACCGCAGGGTCCCATCCTCGTGTACTACAAATCCCAAAGACTTCCCCTTTTCAAAATTTTGTTTTATTCTTTGGAATTCAGGATCACTTTCCTGGTTAAGTCAAATTTCTCCCACTAGGGAAGACTGCACGGTGAGTGCTGATAATTGAGCACTTGTTCACCTGTGGGACACTAATTGAATCCTAAAGTCCTCAAGTTCTCTCAAGAGGCTCAATTGAGTAATCACCATAGTGTTTGAGCTATGTTACGCCCTCCTACTCAGGGCATCCACCACCATATTTGCTTTACCAGGATGATATTGAATCTGCAAATCATGGTCTTTAAGCAACTCAAGCCAATGCCATTGCCCCAAATTGAGCTCCTTTTAGGTGAAGATATACTTTAAACTTTGATGATCAGTATAGATTTTGCAAGGTATCCCATACAAATAATGCCTCCAAATTTTCAATGCAAAGACCACAGCTGCTAACTTCAGCTCATGGGTAAGGTAGTTTTTCACATATGGCTTGAGTTGTCGAGAGGCATAAGCTACTACTTGATCTTCTTGCATCAGTACACACCCCAGACTGTTCTTTGAAGCGTCACTATAAACAGTATACTCCTTTCCCTCTATTGGTAACGTTAGAATTGGGGCGGTAGTTAGTCGTTGTCTTAGCTCTTGGAAAGCTTTCTCACATCTTTTAGTCCACTCGCACTTTTTTACTTTCTTCAGTAGATTGGTCAGTAGTGAAGCTATTTTTGAAAAGTCTTTAACGAATCTTTAATAGTAGCCCCCTAAACCCAGAAAACTTCTAATTTCTGTGACATTGGTATGCCTTGGCCATTCTGTGATTGCTTTCACCTTCTGGGGGTCAACTTTAATTCCTTCTTTTGTAACCACATCTCCTAAGAATAACACTTCCTCCAACCAAAATTCATATTTCTTTAATTTGCCATAGAGTTGATGCTCCCTCAAAGTTTGCAACTGTCCACAATTGCTCAGCGTGTTCTTCTTTGTCCTTAGAATAAATAAGGATGTCATCTATGAACACTACTACGAACTTGTCTAAATAGGGTCTGAAAATTCTGTCCATAAGGTCTATGAAGGCTGCAGGAGCATTAGTGAGATCAAAAGGCATCACTGTGAACTCATAGTGACCATACCTGGTCCTAAACGCTGTCCTAGGAATGTCGTCGGGCTTAATCCTAAGTTGATGGTACCCTGACCTCAAATTAATCTTGGAGAATACTCCTGCTCCTTGTAGTTGATCAAACAAGTCATCTATTCACGGTAGAGGGTATTTATTTTTGATAGTAATCTTATTCAACTCCCTGTAGTCAATACATAGCCTTAAGGTTCCATCCTTCTTTTTGACAAACAACACTGGGGCACCCATAGTGACACACTTGGCCTAATAAACGCCTTCTGTAACAACTCATCTAGCTAAACCTTTAGTTCCTTAAGCTCAGTTGGGGCCATACGACATGGGGCTTTAAAAATAGGTTGGGCTCTAGGAATTAATTTAATTCCAAAATCAATTTTCCTCCGTGAGGGTAGTCCTGGTAACTCCTCCGGGAAAACATTTTCAAAGTCACAAACTACAGGTATATTATCCTCTTCCTCTTCTTTTGTTTGCGTGTTAATAGTATAGCACCAATATCTAATACACCCCTGACATAACAGCTTACTTGCTTTCATGGCGAAAATCAAGAACAAGATTTTGTCTCTCTCTGCCCATAAAAACACACTTTTCTCCCTTTTCATCTTTCAAGATAACCTTAAGATCTTCACAGTCGATTTGGGCTCCATAAGTGTGCAACCAATTCAATCCCAAAATGATGTCAAAATCAGACAAATCAAATTGAATCAAATCCATAGGGAAGGAGGTTTCACCAATGGTGATAGGGATAAGTTTATAAAAGAGGGGGCACTCAATCACAGAATTATTGGGTAGCTTAGTTCTATAATTGGTTTCCATCCTCCTATTCTCAAGGCTCAATTGTATAGCAGATTGGGTAGATATAAATGAATGAGTGGCGTCCAAATCAAATAATGCACAAAATGGCTTTGAATTTAAAAAGAAAGCTCTAGTAACTACTGTAGCAGAGGTAGCAACTTCCTTTTTGTTCATCACAAATACCCTTCCTGCAATTGCAGGCCTTAAAGGTGGGGGTCCGTGGTGGAGTGGAGCCAAGAGTTTTGCTGCGCCCTTGCCTATAGCTTTTAGTCGTCGGGGGCATCCAGCGATGAGGTGTTCAGGACTTTCACACCACATGCATTTGTTGGTGCCAACGCGGCATTTAGGAGTGGTGTGATTAGTTCTTTCGCACTTCCTACAGGGCTTTGCAGAGCATGTAGGATGGCTCTTAGGAGGAGCAGGAGTGGGTTTCTTTCAATTCACACTCCCACTAAGAGCTCGCCGCTTGATCCTTTTCCTCTTCTAATTGATCAGGTTCAAGGCCCTCAACTCTGTCTTCACGCGCTCCACTTCAGCGGCTCGCTTGTACAGCTCTTGGTAAGTCCAAATTGGTTGCCCAGCTAACTGATTCCAAATGTAGAAGGCCAAGCCCTCCTCAAATCTTTTCATCTTTAACCTTTCAGATGACACAAATTTAGAGATAAACCTAGATAATTCTGTGAACTTACTAGCATATTGCATCACTGACATGCTACCGCTCATTTTCAACTCCATAAATTCTTTCTCCTTTTGCCTTTGCACCACAACTGGGAAAAATTTTGCCCTCAACTCTACTAAGAATTTAATCCAAGTGAATTCAGGCCCTACGAGCCTATCCTCAACAGTGTTCCACCAAATATCAGCTTCACCTGACAAATAATGCATCCTAATGTTTACTTTCTTTTTCTCTAGTACCTCAACTATTGCGAAAATTTTCTCCATTCCCCTTACCCATTCCTCCAATACCACTGGATCATAATTCCCATCATACACTTTAGGGTTGCGCTGCATGACCCTATCTGCCAATTTATCCTCTTTAGGAGGGGTTTCAGCAGGTACCTGGGGAATTCGCTTCATCAATTCAGCAACTAAGGTTGGCGAGAAACTCGGGTTTCCTAAGTTGCTAGCAAATTTAGAGGGCAATGGTGGCGTGTCACCATGTTGTGGCTCCTGGCACGAGGCTTGATCATCCGATCCCTAGCCTTGCTCCAAATTGTCCTCTACATGAACCTCCATGTTGTTTTGCACTGACTCAGACATTCTGATCATACATTAAATGAAACAATTCAAACACTAGAACCTCTAGACATATAAGATAAACATACCCAATAAATACATAGAAGATGGCTCAAAGATTATTTCATAACTCAAAGCGTCAATATTTCACTTCATAACGGCTTACTTACATACATAGCTGCTGATTTATATACATGAGCAACAAAAGCATATTACATCAAGTTGAGTAAGCAAGTCTAGCTCTGACTCCTACCCTAACACTAAACACTAAATAGCCCCTAGATACTAGATCCGTCATATGACAAAAAAGAGGTACGGACCATGTCATCACGGTCGGAGAGGATTGGACTAACTATATACAATGTCAGCTGCCACACAAAATATAACTATCCTATCCAACTATTCCATATATACATATAGGGCTCAAAATGAAAACCACTACACCAACCCCTAGAACCACCTAACGATCCCTAGATGGATCATAATCTGGGTCAGACTCATCATCAGGTTCTTCACCTGAATCGAAGTTGCTAGTAGATGCCTCTGACTCGGCATCACCAATCTCCTGTGGGACCTATTGCTCCTGCTCATCCTGTAACTCCACCATCAACTCATCAACCTCCTGTTCCCATTGCTGCTCTACCCCCACCTCGTCAATGTTTTGATCCTCTTCGGGATCATCCTCCTCTCCCTGGTGGCCCTTATCCCCAGAACTAATCACCACTAAATCTGGGGTGTCGGGGAGGTCCATCACCGCGTGAGCCTCCCCAGGGCTATCGAGCATCAGTGGGGTACTTGGTGCGGGCAGGGAGGGTGGCCCCTATGCTGGTGCTGGGGCTACAAGTTGAGAAGGCGCCTGATGTAGTGAAAAAAAACATATTGTAATGTCTCCATGGTGATCCCTCTCTAATCAAACTCTTCCCTTAATAATAACTCCGTAGTGACAGTCGTCCAAGCCCTTAGGCCTGAAACCTAGGCCCGTCCAAGCCTGGGTTCCCTGTTATCATAAAGTCATGATAATAATGCCTAAACTCCACCCACGGGCCAACCAGGGGTAAGGACCAAAGCAGTCTCTGTGCACGGACCATAATACTGCGAAAGTTAGAGTAAGTGTCCTATGTATGAGCCTCTATACTAGCCTGTAGCAGCGCAATGTGAGCAATCATAGATCCACCCGGCAACATATTGACGTCATAAGGGTCCATCTAACAAAGAAAACACATATATGAGATGTATACATCTCCATAAATAAGGACCATGCAAATGGAAGCAACTTGCATTCTAATATTGTTACTACACTCCTAATATCACTCTAGCAGTATACAATAACCCCCCTATGATAACCGTTCTCACTCTATAATTTCTAATTCTCCCTTCCTCAAAGAAAATCTCAACCTGACTCTAATACCAAATCTGTAACGCCCCAAAAAGTACATGGTTCACTACTTGCATTCACCTGCTTAGGTTCACCAATTAGAAATAATAATCCAATGAATGGGGCGTTACCACCATCCAAAAAGGACAAGGCATCCCTTATACATGAAAACTTAGCCATTAAAACCAAAGTTTACCCTAACAAGGGCATTCAAACCATCATAACCATTCCCATTTAGTTACATACAGGAACGGTTCTAACATCCCAATCATCTCAAAGATTACACCAAAATACATAATTCAGTTCAAATATACAGTTGCAATACCAAAATACATCACAATATGATATGATAGCATCTCAGCACTCTTATACCGCCAATCACGTGGACACTCTTAGCTCACTTATCACCTTCAGTCATCCTGCTCGCCTGAGGGTGGTTCACTGAACACTTTTCTAAAACAAAACATAAAAACATTTTGAACTGTGAGGCAAAGCTTAGTACATGTATTCCTGTAATGTTAAAGATTCACTGAAAATTTATTTGGGCCAGCTTTGCAATTCATTTTGATTTTAAAACAGGGAATGAGACACATATAAAACTGAATTGTCAATTATTATCTGTTAGTGCACCCCTAAGTAACTATTATCATCTATGAATAGGTGTACACCTGCTAAGCTGACCGGGGGACCTGGCCTGAAGCCGCACGGGTAACTAGAGGGCAATGCCCTGCAACTAGTAATTGATGGGGTCACTAATTATGTGGTAAAGCACTGATTAAATTGATTCATTGATGTACTTACCAAAACATTACGATTTCGATAAATACATGCTGATTGCTAAAGATACAGGCAATGAATGTACCTGGAAGTTTTAAGTGCAAGTTCACGAAATAATAAGATGCACAAAAGTGGAGAGAATGAAAGCTTAGGCCTTGATTTTGTTCAAAAGATCATTATGGGCACATGAGGTCAGAAACGAGCTTGTTCTTACAAATGATGCCTTTAAATAAAACTGTTTTATAAAGAATATTTACAAACCAGTTAATAGATTAAACTAAAATGATGAAACTATATAAACCATAGAAATGTGATTTAAGGCACGGTAGCAAATTCAGAGCAAAACAGCTTATAAAGATGGTACAGAAACAATAATTCACAACATATACTTCCAACCTCGAAATGAGACTAAGACCCCAATATGAAAAGCTTAGAAAGTCCTCTAAAACCTTTATTAAGGACACATAAGATGATTCCCACGATAGAGTTCCTAAAATAGGGCTAGCACACCAACATGTCAGTTTTGAATCCATCCTACACTGGTTCAGTAAAATGATCCTAACTTTTTCCACAGACCTCGGATTAATGTGATTCAAGAACCATTGTAAAGCTAACACACTGACCTATCTAACCACGAAAAATCATAATTTGTGGCTGAGGCAATCATTACCAGTTTCATTCAAATATTGTCCTATTTTTCTGGAAATTTCAACCATACTGTTTGAGTTTGTTCCCTCACTTTTCACAGAAATCCTCAACTTAAACCATTCCTTAAAAGCATGTAAACCCACTTTGGGTCATCCCAACATCATACAAAACACCACACTCAAGTTACTTCATATTCATATCCAATAAGGCTCATTTTCTAGTCACATATACACACACTTCAACTTTAATACTAGTTTGGCCCAAACCATGCATTCTTGGATAAAACCCTAACCTAAGGTCAACTTGAACTCACTCCCATCATTTCAAACCACCATAAACATCATAATAAACTTCAATAGATTAAAAGATGATCAAAATCAAGGATAAAACAATCAATATCCAACACTTAAACATGAAGCTTGTATGATTAAGAAGTAACCCTAACCCTAGTATCATCCAACTTCAACTCCACCATGATCCATCACCAAAATAATTCTTAATTCAATCAAAACAACGTGATCCACCATTAAAACGAACAAAACAAGAAGCAAAACTAAAAATCCAAAGAACAAGACTGAAGCAACTTACTTTGAGTTTGAAACAAGTGGAAACGGAGATGGCATTGGGTGATTTTGAGGTTGGAAGATGATAGCTGGTGGAGGGAGGTGGATAGAGCTTGCAACCCTTCCCAGAGGCTGGGTGAAACGTGGCCAGAAATCACCACAAAAGGGCTGGGTTGTGCTGTTCTGGTGAGGCCGTGGGGTACAGAGAAGGAGGGGACAAGAAGAGAGAGAAAATGTCTTGAATTTACCAGGTGCAAAACAAAAGCTTAAGCAAAATAAATACTTAGCTGAAAATTAGCCCTCAAAATCCACTTTTTACTAAGTATAATTAAGGGTAATTAGCTAAACAAATAAGGTCAAGTCTTGGTGGACCGAAATTGGCCTCAAATGGGCTCAGGTTCAAAAACTAGCTCAAACCGAATGCGTTTGAAGAAAAAAATTTTTTTTCCCAAAGCTCAAGGTTAAATGTTTGTGGTGTCATGACAAATAATTAAATCAGTCAACCCATAAATATCAAGGCCTAATAATGATCTCTCGAATTTGACAAGAACAAAAACTCGAATTGCAAGGTGAGAGCCCATTTAAATTCTCCCGAATGAAATAACAAAGAAAATGATGATTGAAATGCGATGAAATTAATCACATGGATTCATGACATGAATAAACATGATTTAGGGTCAGACTAATATAATATGTGTGTGAATACATATACACACACTTACACACACACACACATATATATATACAAATAC
>NCQV01068224.1:0-11052 GCA_002740545.1 Lophocereus schottii
TTCAACAATGAGTCATGCATATAAGTTCAAATGAGGTTCCATCCCAAAACCAATCGGCAATAGGTGGAGTAACTCATAAGCTTATATACATGCTCAAACCCTTTGATTTTATCAATATGGGACAACACCCACTATCATATTCTTTAAATTTTATTAATGTGAGACAATACCCACTTTCATATTCCAACAGTGTAGGCAGCTGCAGGGTATTTAGATTTTATTCAAGAGCAAAATAATGTGGGTTAACTGAAGGAACATAGCAAACCCAATGGCAGAATGACTTCCATAGGGACATCTAGCTCAATCAGGATCACAACAAGCAACCATGAGATTCAACCTAGAAGTGGCCTCAAAGAACACACCACGATTTGTAGTGCCCCACAAGTACCTAAAAATTTTGCTTGACAGTATTCAAGTGTGCAACACCTCCAATTCCTAATGCCTGATTACTCTAACTCAATCACCTATTTACTAATGGTTTGCAGCGGAAGTCTTTTGATTGACGGCATTACTGCCATTTCGTGATGGAATAAGGCTACCTGAAATTACCTGTAACATTCTGTTATCCAGATCATCACCTGATTCACCAAACACTGGAAACAAACATATATTCGATAACTTATTTAATTCATAGTATACTTGATAACTTAGCGTACCAATACCAAGTACCAACCATCTCAATGTCCCAAAGCATATACATTCCGTAAGTCTTCAGGGTACTAGCTTATAAATCACTGTGAGCGCTTGGCTAGCCAACGTACAGTAAAACTGCAACTCTCGCTCATTTTTTGCTACCTTCTGGCTTGGCAGGAGGGGAGTTGTTCACTAATCTCTTACCCAACACAAAAAACATAAAAACAATCGGATAATGAGCCGAAAATCAGCACGTGCATCCCGTGCAGTAAAATATGCTTTGGATTCAATTAGTTAGGCGCCCACGCTTCAAAACATTTTTGTTTTACAAACAGGAGAGAGAGAATATGTAAATAAAGTTGATTTGCCAATTATTATCTGGAAGTGGACCCCTATTAACATCTGAAGCGATCTTGAGATAGGTGCACACCTCCCAGGCTATCGGGAAGCCTGAGTTGCAGCCACGCGGGTAAATTAAAGGGCACGAGCAATGCTGTTTAATAATTGATGGGGCCACCTGCTTAGGTGACAAAACATTGCATAAAATGATTCATTATATGAACATTGTATTGATTGTGTATAGTTTGAGAAGTATGTGAGTTTTCAAAGAACACAGGCAATGTATGTACGTGGTCTTTGAAAGTCTCCCTCCTTTTTGCTGAAAACTGTTGTTGACAGTTTGAAGCGACAGAAGTGGCCATGCTTCTGCCTCAAATATAAAATTTAAGGCTACTATAAATTTAGATAACTTTATTAAACTCCTGTTTTAATAACTAATTTAAAATTCTTTCGTTTTTCTTGTTGATCATTAACATATGTCCATTAAATACTCAACTTGATTCTATTTCTCGTTGTTTATGTCGCTTCCTTAGATAATGCTAATACTCGTTTTATAAACGTTATAATATTATCATGGCGTAACTTGCTTCGCTTTTACTAATATCGATGTGAGGTTTACGCCATTACCGTTATAGTTACTAGCATAAGCTCGTTAATATCATTTATTTTGTCTCAATTGCTCGTGTTAACACCATCCCTATTATTGTCATTATCATTATCATTATTATTATTACTACTACTACTACTACTACTACTACTACTACTACTACTACTATTATTAGGTTGGTTATTATTAAAAGTTACTAATATTAACACTTTTGTTGCACTTGTGGATGTAACGATATTGTCAATAGTGTTATTACTAGAATTATGGTTATTTTCTTATCGTGGCCGTTATTATTATTTTAGTTAGTATTACCCTTTTTTAAAAAAAAATATCATTGTTAGCCGTAAAATCATACTTTGGATAGCCCAATCGTGGCTTGAGTTCGGGACCTCATGGGCTTGGTTTTGAGTTCAAGTTGAGTCCCAAATCATACAAATATTTGTTAGTGAAATATAGAACCACATAGGCATATTTTGTTGATAACTTCAACTCGCAAAACTACTTATTCTTTCCTCCTTCCGTTCTCATTCTTAATCCTACTTATCTGTAATGTTGGTTAAAACACCCTTAACACTTTAGTCTTGTAATCTAACTACACCCCTTATTTAGCTCACCCACCATTATTAGGCTTATCGACTAATTTAGGAACGTAACTTAAACCTTGCTAATACTTAAATCACGATACAATTATCCCCCAAGTTTGCATACTTAACTCATCGAAGTTCCCAATTTCAGTTTCCAAGTCTTCTTAAGTGTTATTCATCAAGCTAACTCTCAAAGTTACGTTAAGAAATATCATCAAATTAGTCCCAATAATACACTTTTTCCTCCATTCTCTTCTTTGCTCTTCTCACTTGCAAATCAAGCTCACAACATACATGGACGCAATAACATCATACATATATTTATCTCATTATTTTCATTCAATATTCACTAGAATTCATCTTAAAAAAAAATTCATTAACTCAACATAACTCAGTTTAGGTTCCCATTCAAGCATCCAAACTCCAAGCTGCCAAATTCATGGCAATAACACACACTTGTCCATACTCATGGATCCCATTAATCTCCTTCAAATATTCATTAGAATTACTCTAGACATCCTTAAATCAACATAACAAGCCTAATTTTTATCCAACTCACCAATCCTAATAACAAACTCATGGCCATAACACACACATTCAACATACATAAATTTAACACAAAATTCTCATTAATTTCATTCAAGTGTTCATTGTAATTCACTTAAAATCACTAAATCAACCACAATCAAACTTGTACCTTTATTCAAATCACAAACCTTAACACTCCCATATCCATGGCAATGTCACCAATACATCTAAACAAGGTTATCTTATTAATTTTCTTCCAAACACCTATTAAAATCAAATTAACCACCATTGAATCAATATAATTAATTAATATTCATCTTCAACCTTCAACCCACACACCATGTTCCTCCAAACTCAAGCACTCCAACACAATCAAACATCAAATACAACCAAAGAAATTACAAATTAATACTCCCAAAAGCTAAATACATCATCATCTACAAAAATTCAATCACAATACAATCAAAATCAAATTAGGAGGGGTTAGGGTTTTCACCTTCTCACACCAAATTAGAACATGAACAAGGAGAGAGAGAGATGGTGGTGTCGTTGGGTGGAGGTGGGAAGTAGTCTGACCAGTCGATGGCCGGCCGAAGGGGCGACATCCGATGGTCGGCCCGCGTGCACAAAGGCATCCAGAGGAGGGGGCTGCCCTATTTTGGACAGGGGGCATGTCGTGGCTGGGAAATTAGGGCGGGGATGTTAGGATTTTTGGTTTTAATTAATTAGTTTGCATTTTCATTTCCCCCTTTTTTTCTACCCATCTTATCTTGACACTTAATTTAATCTAGATTCTTCTTACTTTAATCCTAATTTTCTTCTTTTCTTTTCTTTTCTTTTCTTTTCTTTTCCATTCATATATGTACTTGGGTTTATATCTTTGGGCCAAAATTAATGAATTCAATTGCTCAACATTTTGAATTATTACTCCTTGCACTCTTTTTTTTTCCAACTTACATATATAACTTAACCTGTTAGTATTGTATTGTTACTTTGTTTATTTATATGCATTTTATTATTATATATGTATATATGTATGTATTTTTCTTAAAATTATTCATTTAATAATTAGGCTAACTTTTATTTAGTCATCACTAAAATCTTTATTAATATTCGAATGGATTACTTGGGAGTGTAATAAAATTTATTTTTGAATCCACTCTGCCATTTCAACGTGCAATTACACAAACAGACATACATATAAAAATACCAAATTAAAATATGGTGCCCAATTTGATTAATTTGTGATTAAGATAATTCAACGTAATTAGCATGATTTTAGATTCGGGCCGTTACAGCTTTCAACCCTTAAAATGAGTTTTGTCCTCGATATTTGCAAATTTAAACGAAACCTCGGTTGTACTTCAAATAGGTGTGGGTGTTTGCTTCTCACGTCCTCATCGGTCTACCACGTAGCCTTAGATGAATCATGGTTGGCCCACAAAACCTTTAGCAGATGAATCCTTTTGTTCTGGAATTATTTAACTCTGTAATATAATACTTGTACGAGAAGCTCTTTGTACACTAGCTTTTTAATTACCTCTACAGGTTCTGCTATGATGACATGATTTGGATCGGGAATATACTTCTTAAGCTATGAATTGTGAAAGACATTATGCACATGCTCAAGTTTTGCTGGCAAGTCCAACCCATGAACCACAGGGTTTAACTTTTCGATAATTTCATAAGGTCCCGGATATCTAGGGCTCAGTTTACCCCTGATATTGAGTCTTCTTACTCCTTTAACTAGGGATACCTTTAAGAACACTCTATCTCCCACTTGAAACTCTAATGGTCTTATCCTTTTATCCGCGTAGCTTTTTTTAGGGGGGTCAGCTCTGGGGCCGCTTTTGATATGTTCTTGAATCTCCCTTATCATTCCGTGGTCTCTTAAATCAACTCAGGTCCTATAGTTAATACTTCATTGAGCTCACTCCAAGTGGTATTCTGCACTTCCTCCCATACAGTGCTTCAAAAGGCATCTTAATGGTAGATTGATATATGTTATTATAAGAGAATTTCACCTATGATAAATAATCTACTCACTGTCCCTGAAAGTCAAACACATATGCCCTAAGCATATCCTCTCGGTTTTAATCCACTCTCTCAGTTTACCCATTGGTCTCAGGGCAATATGAACTATAAAAATTTAACTTGGTCCCAAAAACTTTTTACAGAACTTGCGAAAACTGAGCTCGAATCCTTTGGTATCTATCAAACACTATGTTCCTTCGTATGCCGTGTAGTCGAACTATTCCTTGACATACAACTGTGCTAGTCTCTCTACACCCCAAGTGTCATAAATTGGTATAAAATGGGCAAATTTAGTGAGTTTGTTCACAATGACCCAAATGACATTCTTCTTTGAAGCAGAAAGGGACAGTCTCATAATAAAATTCTTTGAAATTGAATCTCACTTCCAAGTAGGAATCTGTACAGGCCTCAATTCGCCTACGAGGCGCTGACATTCAGCTTTCATCTTTTGACGCATCAGACATTTATCTACATACTCTACAATCTCTCTCTTCGTGTTATCTCACCTAAAGGATTGCCTCAAATCTTTGTACATTTTTGTTCCTCCTGGGTGCACTAAGTATTGGGTATTATGGGCTTCTTCCAGGGTCTTTCTATTTAACTCCTCCTTGTTGAGTACACACAGTCTGTTTTGAAACCTTAAAGTTCTATCTTCATGTATTACGAAACCAAGGGATTTCCCTTAGGCACCATTTTACCTGAGCCTCTCCAAGTTAGCATCGTCTTTCTGGCTTGCCTTGATTTCTTTTATTATGGAAGGTTACATCTCTAATGCTAACAACAGCCTATCTATGTACCCTGATAACACAAGTTCGATACCTATATTTTCAAGGTCCCTTAGAATGTCAGGTTGGGTATTTATCATTGTGATTAAACCAAGTTGGGTCTTCCTACTTAGTACATCTACTACTGCATTTGCTTTTCTAGGATAGTATTGAATTTATAAATCATAACCCTTGAGCAATTCTAACCATCATGGTTGCCTTAAATTGATCTCCTTTTGAGTAAAGATGTATTTCAGGCTCTGGTGGCCATTGCAAATCTTGCACGACACCCCATACAGGTAGTGTCGCTAGAATTTTAAAGCAAAACTACTGCAGCTAACTCCAAGTCATAGATTGGGTAATTCTCTTTATAAAGCTTGAGTTGTGTAGAGGCATAGGTTATGACCTTATCATCTTGCATCAGTACACAACCTAACCCCTTCTTAAAAGCATCACTATAAATAGTGTACTCTCTTCCTTCTACAAGAGGGTAAGGATAGGTGTTGTTGTTAATCGTTTCTTTAGTTCTTGAAATACCTCCTCACACTTGTCTGACCACTCGAGTTTAGTGGTTTTTTTTTTTTGCGACGGGTTGGTCGGTGGGAATGCTATTTTTGAAAAATCTTTCATGAATCTCCTGTAGTATCTTGCTAAACCTAAGAAACCCCTTGCTTCTATCACATTGCTGGGCGTGGGCCATTCAGTAATGATTTTTATCTTTTGAGGGTCAACTTTAATTCCTTCCTTGGAAACTACATGTCCTAAAAAAAATGTCGCTTAAGTTGACCAAAATTCACACTTTTTAAGCTTAGCATATAACTGATATTCCCTTAAGGTTTGTAACACAATCATCAAATGATCGGCATGCTCCACCTTGTCCTTGCAGTATATTAGAATGTCATCTATGAAAATCACCAGAAATTTGTCCAAATAAGGTCTAAAAACTCTATTCATCATATCCATAAATGCAGCAAGGGTATTGGTAAGTCCAAAAGGGCGCCACTATACACTCGTAATGACCATTTCTAGTTCTGAAGGCTATTTTGGAAATGTCTCCTGGCTTAATCCTAAGCTGTTGATAAACAAACCCTGGATCAATCATCAAAAATACCCCAACTCCTCATAATTGATGAAACAGATCATCTATTCGAGGCAAAGAGTACTAACGGTTATTTTGTTTAACTCCCGATAATCTACACACAACCTTAACGTGCCATCTCTTTTTTTTTCTTTTTTTCCTTTTTTTTCACAAACAAAATTGGGCTCCCTAGGGTGAAAGACTTGGTCTGATAAACCCCTTTTTCCAGTAATTCATCTAGCGGGGTTTTCAATTCTTTGAGCTCTATTGGGATCATCCTATATGGGGCTTTTGAAACAGGTTGTGCATAGGAAATTAGCTTAATCTCATAATCAATCTCTCTTTGAGGAGGTAAACCTGACAACTTCTCGAGGAAAACATTAGGAAATTCATAAACCACAAGGATATCTTCTATTCTCATCTCCTGATCCTTAACTTCAGTAGCATAACACAAATAACCCATGCACCCTTGCCTTAACAATTTAGTTACCTTCATAATTGAAATTATGGAATATTCTTTCCTAAGTCTTTCACCATAGAAACACACCTCTCGTCCCTCGTAGTTCTTTAGAGTAATCGTAAGATCCCTACAATCTATGGTTACCTCATGTATAGTCAATCAATCAATTCCCAGTATCATATCGGATTTTGACATATCAAATTGAATCAAGTCCCCAAGGAACTCATGCTCAGCAATCACAATAGAAATATGTTTATAAAGAATAGGGCATTCTATCACTTGACCATTTGGCAAACTAATTCTATAGTTCGCCCACTCTTTATCTTTTTCCAAACTCAATTGCACTACAACTTGGCTGGACAACAATGAATGAATAGCACCCGAATCAAACAAAACACAAAATGGTTTAGAATTTAAAAAAGAGGGTTCCAGTAGCATAACACAAATAGCCTATGCACCCTTGCCTTAACAATTTAGTTACCTTCATAATTAAAATTATCGAATATTCTTTACCAAGTCTTTCACCATAAAAACAAACTTCTCATCCCTCTTGGTTCTTTAGAGTAACCGTAAGATCTCTACAATCTATGGTTGCCCCAAGTATAGTCAATCAATCCATTTCTAGTACCATATCAGATTCTGACATATCAAACTTAATCAAGTCCCCAGGGAACTCATGCTCAGCAATCACAATAGGAACATGCTTATAAAGAATAGGGCATTCTATCACTTGACCATTTGGCAAACTAATTCTATAGTTTGCCCACTCTTTATCTTTTTCCAAGTTCAATTGCAATACTTGGTTGGATAATAATGAATGAATAGCTTGGTTGGATAATAATGAATGAATAGCACCCGAATCAAACAAAACACAAAATGGTTTAGAATTTAAAAAAGAGGGTTCCAGTGAAAACCATACCAGAAACTGGAACTTCCTTCTTGCTTATTACATAAGCTCGTCCTGCCGTTGGGGATTGAGAGAGTAGGGTTTCCTGACGTGACGGTGGTATAGGCCTTGCAACTCTCTTTTCCTATGGCCTTTTGTCTTCTAGGGTAAGTGGCAATTGAATGATCGGGGCTTCCACATCATATGCATTTATTATACACGGCATCGGCGGTAGTATCGTTTGTCTAGCCACACTTGGCGCAAGCTTCTATTGAAGCCGCTAGATGACGCTTAGTAAGGCTAGCAGCAACTTTCTTCTGAGCCGCACTCTCGCTTGATGTGGCACAATCGTTGCACTTCCTCTTCTGATTTCCTGGGTTCAAGCCCTTAATTCACCGTTCGCCCATTCCACCTGAGCAGCTTTTTTGTACAACTCCTGACAAGTTTGAATTGGTTGACCCACCAATTGGTTTCGAATATAAAAAGTTAGACCTTCTTCAAACTTTCTCATTTTCAGTCTTTCAAATATCACAAAGTCTAGAGCAAATCTTAACAACTCAGTGGGCTTACTAGCGTATTGCATCACCATTACATCACCACTCATCTTTAACTCCATGAATTCCTTCTCTTTCTGTAGTTGAACTATGATTGGATAAAACTTACCCCTAAACTCCTTGAGAAATTTAGACCAAGTAAGCTCAGTTCCTTACAACTTATCTTTCACAATGCTCCGCCAGATATTTGCTTCATCAGTTAAATAAAAAGTCCTTATATTCATCTTTTTCTCTTCAGGTACTTTAACTACTGCAAATATTTTCTTCATTTTTCTAGTCCAGTCCTCAAGCTCTACGGGATCAGGTTTTATGTTGTAAACCTTAGGGTTGCATCGGGCTACCCTATTAGCTAGTTTATCAGATTTTGGAGTTTTTTTTTTTTGAGGTATAGGGGGTACAGGGGGAATCCTGATCATCCACTTAGCCCCTTCTTCATCAACTCAGCTACCAAATCGTTCCCAATAGTCTATACATTCCATATTACTAAACACCGCCAAAGTTACCCTCGTGCCTCCACTAGGGCTTTGTTGGGAGTTCTCGTTTGCTTGATTGCCTCAACCCTGAGATTCACCTTCATTGCTATTCAGACTGTTGTTTACGGACTCCAACATACTGAATCACGTAAATAAAGTTTATTATCTAAATTTGCATGACATTGTAATCAAGTAATAATCATTCAAAATCAAAGCACACTTCAACTCAAACATTACTTTCATTGCATATACATATATATAAGGTTACCCTACTCACTTGAGTCATTTACCTGGTCAAATCCACCCCAAACCCAAGAAGAAAATGAGGTCTACATCACTACACCTGATTGGGTTAGCCTGCCTATATAAATCACATATATACATGCCATCCGCAAGAAGAATATCACCCTTACCAAATGTATTGCATATATATCCAAAAATCATAGCCTAAAATGTAAAGTGAGCATTGTCAACTCTAATGATCCTCATACGAATCGTAATTAGGGTCAGAGAAATCGTCGTCCTCCTCGCCCGTCTCACTGCTAGTATCAATCATCTCTGTGTCTGAACCCTCACAACCTGACTCTCGAACATCCCACTACTTACAGTGATTCGCTAACCTGGACCTGATACCACAATTGTAACACCCCCAATTCCTAATGCCTGATTACTCTAACTCAATCACCTATTTACTAATGGTTTGCAGCGGAAGTCTTTTGATTGGAGGCATTATTACCGTTCCATAACGGAACAAGGCTATCTAAAATTACCTGTAACATTGTGTTATCCACAGCATCACCTAATTCACCGAACATTGAAAACAAACATACATTCGATAACTTATTTAACTCATAGTGTACTTGATAACTTAGGGTACCAATACCAGGTACCAACCATCTCAATTTCCCAAAGCATATACATTCCATAAGCCTTCAGGGTGCTAGCTTATAAATCACTATAAGCGCTTGGCCAGCTAATGTATAGCAAAACTACAATTCTCGCTCATTTCTTGCTACCTTCTGGCTTGCCAGGAAGGGAGCTATTCACTGATCCCTTACTTAAAATAGAAAACATAAAAACATTTGGATAATCAATCAAAGCTCAGCACGTACATCCTGGTGCAGTAAAATATGTTTTGGATTTAATTAGTTGGATGCCCGTATTTCAAAACATTTTTGTTTTGCAAACATGAGAGAGAGAATATGTAAATAAAGTTGACTTGCCAATTATTATCTGGAAGTGGACTCCTGTTAACGTCTGAAGCAATCTTGAGATAGGTACACACCTCCCAGGCCGATCGGGATGCCTGAGTTGCAGCCGCACAAGTAAATTGAAGGGCACGAGCCCTGCTATTTGATAATTGATAGGGCCACTTGCTTAGATGACAAAACATTATATAAAATGATTCATTATATGACAATTGTATTGATTTTGTATAGTTTGAGAAGCACGTGAATTTTCGAAGAGCACAGGCAATATACATACCTGGTCTTTGAAAGTCTCATTCCTTTTTGGTGAAAACCGTTGTTGGCAACTTGAAGCGGCAGAAGTGGCCATGCTTCTGCTTCAAATATGAAATTTAAGGTTAGTGTAAATTTACACAACTTTATTAAATTCCTGGTTTAATAAGTAATTTAAAATTCTTTCGCTCTTCTTGCTGATCATCAACGTATTTCCATTAAATACTCAACTTGATTCTATTTCTCGTTGTTTATGTCCCTTCTTTAGATAATGATACTCATTTTATAAACATTATAATATCATCAGGGTGTAACTTGCTTCGCTTTTACTAATATCGATGTCAGGTTTACGCCGTTATCGTTATAATTACCAACATAAGCTCGTTAATATCATTTATTTTGCCTCAATCACTTGTGTTAACACAATCCGTATTATTGTTATTATTCTTATTATTATTATTGTTATTGTTGTTGTTGTTATTATTATTATTATTATTATTATTATTATTATTATTATTATTATTAGTGTGGTTATTATTAAAAGTTACTACTATTAACACTTTTGTTGCACTTGTGGGTGTAACGATATCGTTAATAGTGTTGTTACTAGAATTATGGTTATTTTCTTATCGTGGCCGTTGTGATTATTTTA
>NCQV01068229.1:2100-13010 GCA_002740545.1 Lophocereus schottii
GTTAACTATTCAGACTAACCCAAGTTAACAATTTGAACTCATCTCAAGCAAGTAATGGAAATTAGAGTCAGGTAAGAGGTCAGCTTGGGTTGGCCCATTTAATAAAAGGTCAATTTCGTATTAGCCTTGCAAATAGTTTAGACCTACTCAAAATTGAAAAAGAACATATTTTCAAACTAAACGGTGAAATCATGTTGACTTCAGATTGAAATCGATTCGGTTCGTGTCGGGTTCAGGTTTCTTTTAGTAACTTTAGGTCGAGTTCGGGTGGAGTCATCGTGTTGAATCAGACTTTTCCAACTCTAGTGGAAATCAACTTCACTATTTGTGGGGTTATTTTCATTGAACAATTGAGCTAATAGTTCAACATTAAGGGTGTGCTTGGTAGGGTGACAATCATTTTCCTGAAAAAATATTTTCTCATTTTATGGTGTTTGGTAGAACAAGAGGTGAAATTCATTTTCAGGGAAAAATCATTTTCCCTAGATGAAGGAAAATATTTACACTTTGAATAGAGCAAAAGTTGATTTTACATTTCTTAGGCTGTTACATGGTCTCACGTTCTTTCTCTATTCTGTGTCTATTTTGTCGACATATGGTTTGGATATTAAGGAAAATCATTTTCAACTTTTTTGTTCATCTTTTGCTAATCAAGCTCATTATCCACAAAGTTTATTTTTCCCTTTACCAAACAAATGAAAATATAAACTGAAAATCATTTTACATGAAAAATCATTTAACGTGAAAAATTATTTTCTAGGAAAATAATTTTCAACCCTACCAAACACACCGTAAGCACAATATAGTTCCCCTTGTCCATATGCCCAGCAACACAACATTAATATCTACTATATTTTACACAAAATTATTGACTTATAAGATAACAACATTTACATTTTTCTACTAATCTAATTAAAAAAACTGAAGAAACCATAAATAAATAGACCAAGTCTATGAACAACATGGAAACAGTGCTTTTATAAAATAAAAGTAAAATGTTAAATTTTGTTTAAAGTAAGAACAATGATATTTTCCTAGATAAAAACAAATTAAAAAACAACAAACCTAATAAAGTTAGAAAATTAAAATAAACAAATTATTCACTTGAAATACAAAACCTTACAGTGATAAAAATGATAATTTTGAATAATATCTAGAAAGAAAAAAAAATCACTTGAATTCTTTTTAGAAAAAATTGCTTGAAAATTGGACAACACAATTCTAAAATTGATTTATGAATATCAAAAACAAAGAATTTTAAAGCTAAGATTTCACATGTTTTATTTATAATGAAAAACTAAAAAAAAGTTAAATTTTCTATTAGATAGAGAAAAAAAATAATTTCTTCATTAAAAATTCTTTAAAAGGAAATAAGTTATAAATAAGACGGGTTATTGTATTACATTTGTTTATGTCATGCAATAATTGTCTAATTATATAATATTAACATTTTCTTTAAAACACAATTAACTCTAGATTGTCATGTTTGACATCAATATTATGGGTAATATGAAAACGGGGCCTAAGAAAAGCAAAACTTGAGGGAAGTCGAGGATTAATTTTAATTATCAGTTATGACATATCATGGTAATGAATAAACCTTATTTTCTATTGTGGATTGATTCTGTGCGGGAAGATTGAGAAAGATAGGAGGGAGGAGAGAGAGAGTCCATTGCTAGGTAGGAGTAGCAACAGCTTGGGATTAACTAAGTAAATTGCCAATGACATGAGGTTGTCAGTTCAATTAATATAGTTGTGAAAAATCGGTTAACTTCAGTTTCGGTTAACCGAAGTTTCAATTAATCAAAAATTGGTTAACCGGTTTTTCGGTTCAAGAAAATTTCAAATCGTAACAGAATCGAAAATTTTGGTTTACAGAAAATTTTGGTTCGCCCAAAACCCGAACCATAACCGAATCGAAAAAGTCAGTTAGCTGGTTTTTCAGATTGGTTAACCAATTTTTCGATTCAATTACTAGTCGTTCATGAACAATATAAAAAGTTTACTTTTTAACCTTTTTTTATGTTTAAATCTTTTTTCAATAATTAAATTCATTTGCCATTCATAAATAATTTAGAAAGGTGTATTTCTTAACCAATTCGTTCATTTTCTATGTCTAAAGCTTTTTTATAAAATTAATTTTGGTTCGGTTAATCGGTAGTTAATCGAATTTTGACCTGGCTGAACTGTAACCGAACCGAAAACTGGAAAAAATTTTCTTTTTTCAGAAATTTGTTCAGTTAATTGATTTTCCGATTCGTTTTGGTTTTCAATTTCAGTTTTTTGTACAACCCTTGCTCAAAAGCTTCTCCTAAATTTCATCTCCCTAATGCATTACTGATTGAAAAGGAGTACCCATGGGTAATATTAAAACTAAAGAAACAATTAGTAATTTTGCTCATTTTCAATGCCTTGTATCATGGACACCAGAGCCTGTAATTTTTGTTGTGCGGATTAGACCTTATCTCCATTGAGTTAGGACCCTAGGGGGGAGGACACTGACTACCTTTGCAAACTGATTCCCAGAGTTTTAGTGTAGCTGAAGTTGTGACTGTAGCTCTTACATAGTAACTCTGAAACTAGAGTGCCCCACGTCGACTTAGGTACGAGGTTAGATAGGAAGAATAAGAGAGACTCATACACTGAAGCATTGATTATGCGAACACACTTAGGGGCCTTTATCACTGTGGAGAGCCTACGATCTTCTTTTTGAAAAAGTCTCGATGACCCAAAACTGTCATCAACTAGTTGCTTCAAGGACTGAATGAACCCCATTTGCTCTCTTGATTAGATCCTTTTTGGATGAGATGTTGGAAAATATGATTTAAAATTAATTATTTACTTATTTGTTTGTTTTAAAAATTAATTCTCAAATATTTTAATGGTCAAGTTCCAGTTACATTTCTTGATTATTGCATTAGCTTCTTTGTATAATGTTATTGACTACAATGCTTGGGAAATGGTTTATGCTAGGAGGACCTATAAATTGCTTTAACTGAAAAGTTATTGTGCTTATGCATTGATTGATAATTATAGTGGGTTGTTGATTGCCCTTTATGTAACTGATGTATTGCCTACCCTCACGACACAATGTTGCTTTGGCTTTAATTATAAAATGATGAATCGATTGGTGAATTCAGTGGAAGAGTAATCACACCATACAAAATGTAGAACAAACGAGTTTTCTCCCTAACTAAAATATTTCTAAAAATTGTGGTTTGTGTGTGAAAAAAACTATTTACTGATTACCCATAGTTTATACCTTCCAATATATTTTGATATTTTATATCTTGATCATTTGGGTGAGAGGTTGGTTGGGGTCCTACTTGCTGCATCCAAATTGGACCAACGGGTAGTCGGATCTTGGGAGAAGGGCGCACTTTTAATGAATTTATCAGTGCAGTGTGGGCAGTTCTTCTCCAAAGAAAGTACCTGGGTGTGCTTTGACCCAAGCTACTTCTAAACTTTATATATCTCTCTATCTTTATCTCATCTATATATTTATCATATGTAGATGCTAATACTTTATTTTGGATGTAATCTTGATGTATTTTTGATGTTCTTATTATATTTTTATGTCGATACATGATCCTATTTTTTATTAGTTGAATCCCAAATTAATAGAAAAGTTCACTAATTTTTTGATTGTTTTTCCAAAATATTTCCAACAGATGTAACTAGCCATTTTGCTTTCATAATTGTTGAATTGGAGCCTTTATTGCGCATTGAAAGCCCTAATAGAATCTCTTCATGAGCATGATTGCTCTTGTCTTGTTGCAAAATATTGAAGGTTCAAGCATATCTTCAGCAATTCAACAATGAATTTTTCATGCTGTTGGAGGGAGAGAGCTTATTGGGTCACATCCTTAGACATAATCTTAGAACTTGGTTAATGAAATAGCACAGGTCAGCCAGGCCTGATAAGGTTATGTTGATTGTCTCTACAACTGATATTGATTATGACTCTTTGATTCTGAGCTTTGATGATGACTCTAATTCGATTCTTCTATTGACATGATTTGATTTGGATGGCAAACTAAGCATACTTCGTGGCTGGTGTTTATTTCATTTGGAGAAGCTGCCAGCGTCACCTTCTCTTTTGTTTTTCTTTTTTTTTTTTTAAGAATCGTCTTTCTTTGATCTTTAGTGTAGGGAACCAACTTGGTGGGTGAATTCACATCCTTAGATTCAGTATTTATAACAGAAACTTCTAAACACATACATGACTCTGCTAGTGATGCGCATGGCATGTTAACCAGAATGACACCTCTTGCATCATCATGTCTGCTACAAAACTACAAATGCAAGAGTATCACTTTCAAATTTCAGTAGCTTACTGCTCTGTCTTCTCAAAACCCTTCACTCTGCTGCCACACATGCAATGCACATATGAGACAACATTTCTAGAGTCAATTCTTCATGTGTAGATAGCGACTGTTTTATCATCTATATCTACGGTTCTCTAAAACTCAATTAATACCCACCTTCCTAGAAGACAGATAATTTTTTGAAATTATGAGGCCAATTCTACATTTGTCAGTTGGGATTTGAGAACCAAACCTAGTGGTTATTGGCATAGGATGAAGCGGTAGATAATTCCTACTCTGTTCATAAGATTGGCATAGTGATTTATAGATGTGAAAACATGCATGTGAATTGTCGTCTTTCCTTGCATGTTGATGCTGTCAAAATTAGCTTATGATACATTCTACTTTTTTGTGTAACGGAATGCTAATACGTTCTACTTTTTGTAGAATAGAATGCATTAGAACTTGAAAAATATTTATTTCATCGTCACATTTTAATAAGAATATTCCTTTGGTACCCCAGTCAATGTTTGTATTTCAGTAACACTTCTAAGTGATTAAGGTTTTACTTTTACCTTGCCGAAACTCACGTTGTTTTGGGGACTAGTTAGATGCACTCATTTTTGTGTACCTCTTGATTGTGGATTAAATAATAGTTATCACATGTTAGAATGGTTTACAAGTAACAAATAGTCAAACTATTAGAGCTCTTAGCATAGATGTAAACAATAATGTTTGAGGTGTAGCAAATGGCATGACCCCGAAGTGGTTTTGTTTNNTCCGCCCAAAAAAAAGGAGTTGATTGTAAAGCTTAATGAATACAATTGAAAAGGGATTACTATAAGTAACCCCATTTTGATTCCTTGATGTGTCATTTACTGCAGACAAGTTCAAGGGCTCCTACATTGGAATTTGTGATTTCCTGATATCGTCTCATGAATTTAGTGCTCAACTGCTCATTATTTGGATTCTAGCTGACCTAAGACGTTGATGAAGAAATTCTCTTGGATGACATATCCTATGCAGCAAGTATCAACTGAGAGTATACATTTTTTTTTATTCATGATCATGATATGTTGATTAATTTCTTTTGTCAAATTGCCTTAACACATGCTACTCCTTGACTGAAAATGCGGTTTTCTACCTTTTTCTGGTAAAATTCATGGGTCGATACTGCATTGTTAGATGCCATCTAAGATGGTACGCAGCCTTTGCACGATCACATGGACAATGCATGAAGAAAAGGAAAGGACAAATGCATTGACTAAGACAAATGTATTAACTGACTTACAAGTTTAACTAGCATTTACAGTAAGTTTTTCACCACGTATTTAGAATTAGCACATGGTAGAAGAATAACCAAGGGCATGAAGTGTTTCTTATTGGGATTACGAATGAAATGATTCGCCGATTACCTCCACCCTCAGTTATTTTCAAGCTCCCCATGGTTGCGCAAGTTCAACTGGCAAAGGTGGCACAATGTGGTGTTGAATTTCGTAGAGACTTGGCTCACTGTACAGCTACACTAGAAGCACTAAAACTTTATGTACTACAGAAATCAACGTAAAGAAGGTTCAAAAAACAAAACCAAGTCAAGAGAAACGTTCAACCTGATCCTTAAGCTCTAAATTTGTTACAGATTTTTGAGGGCAGTCTAGACTAAACGTGTGCAACCTTCTTAATGCAAATGTCCATTCTCTTTGATCCTCGAGTGAAAATGCCCCGATTGTCTAGCCATTGTAAAATCTCTCACCAGTGACAATGCAGTCTAACCGACTACTGCTGGAATTTAAGAGTGGTCTTGCTAATAACTATGCATCAACGCCCTTTGTTCATCTTCTGTATGTGAAGTGTTTTATTATCTAAGGGGTTTTGTTTGCTTTTCATTGCGATGGAGCCTTATCATTAAGGATTGCAGTGCTTTCTCCCTCAAACAAGTTTCCACTTTGAGCTACTTACGGGGATGGCCAATCTTTTTCTTAACACAAACTTCATGCTGCTTTGTATTGGGAAGCTTAAGGCGGCAAACTAGAGGAAATAACTTTAAAGACAATTGTTTGTTACAACCCAAACAAAAGAATGGTTTCTACATTATCTTTGAAAGACACTATGCTCACCAGACGGGTTTTTGCTCCTGTTAGCTGAATCTATGCATTGTCCAAGCCGTTCCCATTGCCCTGTTAGACATACTCACTATGCCCTGCAATCTTAGTTGTGCAGTCCCGAGCTTCTCTCCATCGATCCCTGAACAAATATGAGGAGCATGAGAAGCATTGTGTCGAAACTGCACAGTCATTAAACCGAAGTCGTTGCTGGAGGAGAAAGTGAATCACGGTTTTTTATTCAAATACGGGGAGCTAGAATTCACAACATCAGGACCTCCACTTGGCGCAGTAGTTGTTGTTGTATAGATATAAGGATCACTGCCAGCGTCCCCCATCCTGAGAAATTTACCATTACCATCGATCGTTAATTCACTGAGATAATACCCGTAAAAGAAATTGTCTGCGGAAGTTGGATCAGCCAAATCGCCTTCGGAAGTTGGATCGGTCGGATGCCAAACTTTCTGTAAGAAGCCTAAACACAGTTTCGGCATTGTGCTATTTCCTAGGGTTTTTTGCAGGTCGAATCAAGGTGGTTTCTTCGTTCAGATTCTAGACTGCCGTAAAACAGGGTCGCCCTCGCTACGAAGGCGGGCAAAGTGAGATTTTAGGCTGATAGAGAACCATGACCAGGATCTCTCAACGGAGAAGGCCCCAAATTTTCAGACATGCAAGACCGTGATTCTTCGACTGTGAAAAGGGAATGAGGGCTACTGGCGAGTCTTTGGGGTCGGCGGCATGTATACCGCAGTATGGTGCATCCGAACGACAGCGCTCGGGTCAGTGGGAGTACGTGGAGTTATTAATGCCCAAAAATGCCAAGTCTTCAATTTTTGCGTTTGGAATTAACGCCCAAAAATGCCACCAATCAATTTTGTTTCAATCTCATTACTAAATTCCCCCCAACCCATGCTACCATGTTTAATACTATGTTGTTTCATTTTAACATGTAACTGAGTTATCAGTTTTTTTTTTCTTTTAATTTTTGTCACCAAACACGCAAGTTATGTAATCATTTGATGACAAAATTAAAAAAACAAAATAAATATAATAGTGTTACTATTAAAAAAATATTCAATGATAATTTTTCAAAGCTTGATGCAATTTTTGGGCATTAACTAGGTCTAGGTACTTTTTTTGTGGGTTTCGCTCCTCATGCATAGGAGTGTTACACCAATTATAAATACTTGCTTATGATCTTAATAAAACTAATATGAAACTTGACTATTTATGATATATTGTTCATTTAATGAATATTCCTAACATTTAAGATACAAGAACCCCTCTAAATACATAGCAAGGTAAGCGTGTGATTTGCCAGTCAAATTAACAATAGAGTGGGGGACATTATTAACATTTTTTTCTTTATAAACATGGAAGTTTTGAAGAAGAATTTTGACTTTTGGCTTTAACTTTGTACCAAAGAAACTTTTCTTCGAACATTAGTAGAGTAAAATCCAATATAAGTGCCAATAGGGAAGAAACAAAAGACAACTTCTAAGCAAATTCACAAGTAGCAAAATAAATAAAATAGGACCACTAAGCAATCAAACAGTTGAAAGATAAATTCTACACTTTTGTCACTTCGATCAACTGACAGTGACGATCGCATCTAATTTTTCTCAAACTCCTCGCAATTCTTTTTAAAGCTGGAGTTTCATCCCCTATAACACAAACACCCAAGTGCATAGCCAAGTCTAGCATTCATGAGCAAACTTTGTTAGGCAGGGGATTCCTGGTTGGTAGACTCTTGTTCATTTACATTAGCAGACTTCTTGTTCAAATTCATTGGAGATTCCTCAAGCTTTTTTGGTTCATCGGAGCAAGAGGATTGAATAGTCTCCTTAACACCTTTGATAGAAGATCCACTCACAATGCAGTCCTGTAAGACTTTCTTCAAGGTTACAGATTGCCGATGTAAATAGAGTAACTCAATGCAGTTCCCAATGGAAGCAAAATTATTTTACTCACATCTGAGCAAACTTGTTGGTCACCTTCTGTAAAATCTCCATTAGAATGATGTTAATCAATATTCACCAGGATGGCAGGTGAGTAATCAAGTTGGATATACTCAAAGCTATCCACCGAAATTCGAACCACATTATCCCTATCAATGTCATTCCGCAAAGAGGGAATGTCAGCATCACACCTTCATTTTGGGATCCATCTGCACTTTGAAAGTTTATTTCTAGTGTTGTGGCTCTTAAGAAGAGTACAATCCTAATTTGAACAAAGCCTCTTTTGAAAATTTGACCTAACAAACACTCACAAAGTTGCCCTGAAAGAGCTTATTATGAAAAGATTGAATAGCTTTCTCACCATCATTTCTAAATTTAAACCTAGCAAACTATATTTCATATCACTTCTTCTAACAATCCAATTAGGAATGTACACATCAATTAGGAATGTACATGTCAACCACATATCCAAAACAAGTAAACTCATTCTTCAAAAGCACAACATATGTTATAACGGATGCGAGAAAGTATGAACAAATTGACAAACACACACAGATTTAACGTGGTTCACTAACAATGTATTAGCTATGTCCACAGACAGAAGAGAGGGATAGTTTTTATTAATATGGGAATACAGAGATACGCATTACATATATAGGGTTTAGGTTTTAGAACTAACCTTAACCGTGTTAGGTCTGCGAAAGGGGGCTAAAAACAAATTCAAGGCAGTCTAACAACATAAATATTAGAAGGTAAATTCTTAATAAATATTGAGTGAAAATGTTGAGACCTAAACTCTTTCATACCAAAATTCTCAAAAGACATCATAGTTATGCCATTACAGGGAAGAATTGGCTCATGTAAGGGATTGGAAATGGTACCTTAGAATTCTTTGAAAACAGTGAGGATCTATTTTGCTCTACCAAAGCAATCATAGGAGCACAAGAAGCAAAACCTTTATCATTATTCTCATTTGAGATAGAAAAGACTAGTTCCTGCAATTCACACTTCAGTTCTCAAACTCTTGCTAGAACAAACACCCCTTAGCAGCGAAAGAAATCGCCATGGATCATGCAAAGAAAGTTTGAAGAAGACTCACCTTAGCTGCCGAAACCACCGCCTTCAACTCGTACCGTAACCACCACCAGACAGCCAGGCACAAGGTACTGTAACTCCCATAGCAGCACTGTCAACTGCACCAGCCACACTAGCGCTCACCACTGCCACCCCTTTGCACAGTGGCTCCCGGAGCTTGACCCGCCGAATGAAGGTGAAGTGACCTCCAATGACCACTAGCACCGACGGGATAGGCGACAAATTCTCTCGCTGCTACTAGGGTCGGCAGTTCCCTCTCTCACTATTGCTCGAGCCGACACCTAATCATGCCATTCCATGGTGCAAATGTAGTTATTACTAGTATCTTCCTTTGTAAGTCCTTGCCATAGTCTCTTGGAGTAGGTGAGTCGCAGAATTAGTTTGCACCAAGAAAAAAAAAATCTTCTTAGACTTTAAGGTTTCGTTTGGTCCTTAGTGGAAAGAAAAGTTGGAGGGAAAAAAATATGAAGGAAAAAAAAAAGTAGAGAGAAAATGAGTTTTTTTCTCTTGTTTGGATTGAGAAAAAAATACAAGAATTTGGATGAGAAGTTTGAATATTGATAAATTACTTGAATCATTTTGATGTCATCTAAACAATGTGAGGTTAGAGGAGGTTGGGAAGTTTCCTCAAACTTTCCTCACAATTTTATGAGGAAAATTTTATCACTTGTTTCTAACAATTTTTCTACCTAACTTTTCTTCATATTTTTTTTCTTTGTGATTTTCTCTAAACCAAACGCAAAAAAAAAAGTAATTTTTTCAAATTTTTTTCTTTCCACCAAGTTTTTCATGGTCCAAACAAAGTCTAAAGGATGAGAATATGTAAAAAGTATTAGTCTTTCCTCTAGATTTTTTTTCACTCCCTCTAGATACTTCTAATTTTAATTAAAACTCCCCTTAAATATTTTTTGCAAAGTGAAAATAAACCAAGTGGGTGGAGCATAGGGATGCACAATTTGAAAATTAATTTTTATTAGAGCTTTATTTTCATATTTATTCTATGCTTATTTACTTAGATGTTTTTATTATTTGTAGCATATAGTTGCATATTTAGTTGCACTTGCATATTTAAGGAAAAATAATGACAAAAATGAAAACATGAGTCATTGGACCCAATTTAAGTTGTAACTTAATTAAAGGCTAAAATATTAATATTAGGCCAATTTTTAATTTGATATTAACGTGCTCCTTACTATATTTTTCAGGTTAAATGGATCAGTGGAAGAATTATTGAGAACACCTCATTCCAAGGTAATGAATAACTCGGGCAAGTTGCGGGAAAAAGATGAAGTAATGTCGAAAATGGAGATTGACCAAAAGGATTTAAGCTCAAGCCCTTGTATCATTAACTCACCAAAAAAAAAATAAAAAAATCAAGGCCTCAGCAGTGACCCATCTTAACCCACCTCCCTTTATTTTCTCCTTCTTCTTCCCCACGCCTATCCCAT
>NCQV01068243.1:2147-16955 GCA_002740545.1 Lophocereus schottii
GTATCTTCAGAAAGTGGAACATGTTTATCAAGTTATAACTCATAATAAGTGTATCTATGAATCTATTTATAAAATAATTTGCCATCTAATTTGTCACCCCGTCAGTTATCATCTATAGGGCATTAGCCCATTATTTACCCGCGTGATTTCAGGTCAACTTTTGATCGGATTGACATGTGTACACCTATGTATATATCATATCATTGCAAGAGGTTCACATCCATATAATAATGAGCAATTCAATTTCATATTACTTTCATTTTCATTGATATTGCGAACTAAATGAATTGTAAAGGCGGGTACCTATCAACAGTATTTCTACGCTCATTTTACAATACAGGAATGTATGTACTAAGTTTTAACTCACATATTTGAATTGTTTTCATGTTTTCCATTTTAGGTGATGAAGTATCACATGTTTATCTATTTAGTAAGCCTTTTTAAAAGTCAACATATGCTCAAAGAGGATTCAGCATAGTATGAATGTTGGGATCGACCTCAAGATCAAGTTGGGTCTATATTCAATATACTTATGTATTGTGGAGTGCAAGTTAGCACATAGTATGATTAAATCGATTGTATTCAAGTTAAACTATTATGGACTTTGGTCTTGAGTGTTTGTGTTTAATAGATATTGTGATTGTGAACATAAGTTGCATGATTAAATATTTAAATAATTTTAGTGAGCTTTATCCTTATCAAGATGGCGGTAACACTTTCTATTATTAAATCTTTTGTTGCAGTTTTCCGTAAATTATGTCATTAGTGTCTTATGAGCGTTACATATTGGTTATGTCAATTCGATTCTTACAAAAAGTAATGACGGTTATTGAATATTAGAGTGCGCCACTGAGGTGGGTTTTTTTTGGGAGGTATGAAAGAAGGTAATAATCAACCAGGTATATGGAAAATTCTTAGATACAAACGTGTGTATCTATCACAGTACACAATCTAAAATCGTATAGTCGACGCGCGCTGATATGTTGTAGTGTATCGTTTTTTTCTGTAGTGGTGTATCTTTTCTGTTCTACAGTGTACCTTTTCCTTCCTGCATTATACCTTTTGTTTTTTACGATATATCTTTTCTTATTTATAGTGTATCATTTTTTATCTGCAATGTATCGTCTGTTCGTTGCAATGTATCCTTTTCTAGTTGGTTGGGCAAAAGAATTACAAAAATGTTTGTTGAGGTGAGGGAAATAAAATAGCCATATGATACCTCTTATATATATATATGTGTGTGTATGTGTGTGTGTGTGTGCGCGTGCATGTGTGTGTGTATCTAAGCATAGTATATAGGTATGTATCTTAAAATTACTGCAATTATATAGGCTACGAAGAGGAACGATCCCAGAATATTATTTTGTTCAATCATCAGCCAAAAAAAGTAAAAAAATTTTGCAACTTTTGATATATCTTGCTATCTAAAATTACGACCTTTGAGTACAGAGGAGCCACATCCGTTGTGGCCTACTAGCCTGGGAGGTGGGGAGCTGTAGGAGGGAGCGGGGTTTGTTGATTATACTGATTGATGGTAACAATATTCAATGGTTCAGATTTGTGCAATTTTGCTCGATAACCTAGATTTGTTAACCATCATAGTTGAAAAAACAATTCAATTATGTTAGAATTTCCATGGTTGATGATGGCGCTATTTGGCAAACAACTGTTAACTGTTAGCTGTTTGTATTAGCTATTAGCTATTAACTGTTTGAATTAGCTGTTTGTATTAGCTGTTTGAATTAGCTGTTTGTTGAAAAACTGTTTGATAAAATCAGCTGTTTCTGATAAAGTTGTGAGACAAAAAGTTAATTCTTAAAAAAACTCTTCCAAAAAGCTCATGGGATTAGTTTTTTCAAATTAGCTTTTTAGACTAAAAAAGCTTTTTTAAAAATCCCTTTTATCAAACACCCAAATTAGCTTTTTTAGTTGATCAAAAAACTAATTTTGATCAAATAAGCTCTTTTTGATAAAAAGCGCGTCAGATGTGGATAAAAAATTAAAATAAAGCATCAGGGCAAACGGGAAAAACTGTCGAAACTTGGTGGCTAAATCATGAACTCGGCGATGGGGCGGCGTAAACCTAACAAGCCGACGAACCAAACCGCCGGAGCCGCCAGCAATCAGAAGACGAAGTCGACGGCGGCGGCACGGCTGAGCAACGCCGACCGGTCGGCCTTTTTTGGGAGAAGAGAAGCCGCCAACGTTCTGAGAACGGTTCTTCACGGTGATGCTCGGCGGCGAGCAGTCGCGTCCATTAAGTCGCTCGTTTACAGCCCTTCTGTTCGGAACAAGAAGGCCACTTTAGCTCTCGTCTGCCAGACCCTAAAACGTAATCTCTCTCCTTTCCTCTATGATGTTGTGTTAATTTTGTGATTTAAGCAGAAATTTTGGATACGGTGTTGATTTTGAAAGTTTAGAATTGAGATTGTGGAGAAATTGGCTAATTCAAACAGCAAAATGAGCTTTGGGTTCTGTTTCTGAGGTTTGATTTTGTTGTTATTGAGCTGCGGAGTTTGGAGCTTACTGTGTACTGGTCTATTCAGGCTGCTATGGTCTGAGTTTGTTGAATAACGAGCATCGAGTCTTTGTAGTGGAAGAACGATTCGTTTTTGCATCCACAATCCAGGAGTGACCATATAAATGTTATTGGGCATATTGGGATCATAAAATGTGGAAATTTTCATGCGAATGCAATAAGCTTTTGAATTTGAGTTACCATACCTGTCAATGTTGTTGTCGAAGACATTGGCCCTGTTTGGCAAACAGCTGGTAGCTGTTAGTTGTTTGTATTAGCTATTAGCTGTTTGAATTAGCTGTTTGTATAAAAACTGTTTGGTGAAATTAGCTGTTTCTAATGAAGTTGTGAGACAAAAAGCTAATGCTCCAAATAGCTTTTCCGAAAAGCTAACCAAATAAGCCTTTTCAAATTAGCTTTTTGGACCCAAAAAACTCTTTCAAAAAGCTATTCTACCAAACACCTAAATAAGCGTTTTGACTAGGTCAAGTAGCTAATTTTAATTCAAAAAGCTCTTTTTGGCCAAAAAGTTATTTACCAAACACCCCCCATTGGGGTTATGAGACGAGTGATGCAAATCGATACCAATGAAACAGGTGATATGTGACTATGCTCTGATATTGATTGTTAAGTCAATACCATGCTTAAGTAACATGTTATCCCACTATAAGAGTTGGATTTCCAGCAGCTTGGGAAAAAAATGGGTTTTGTGAGATAATTATCTGGCTAATTTTTGGCCCTTTGTTGTCTTCAGATCTTCCTGTTATCAAAGATGTGTTAGAGACTGCTGCTATATTGAATAGCAAGTGGAAGGTAGGAATATTGCTTGTTATATGGTTTCTTGGTTTGTGTTGTATTTATCTATTTGAGCTAGTAAGTAGTAACTTGGGCTCAGTGTCCTAGATGTGCAATGATTGTGGCATTGATGAGAGGTGTCATTCTTCACTTGTGAATTAATGATATTATTTTGTTTTGCTGTTCCAGAGGCAGGAGGAGTTGATTTATGTAATCACTTATGACCTACTTTTTGGCAAGGTAATCTTCAATTATATGGTTTGATGTTAAGGTTCAGTGTTATGTAATCTCTCTAGTAGAGCTCTTTATTTTCCTTTGTCCGCATCCAAAGATTTACTATGAAGGATCAAAGTATTGGCATGTCTTCTGCAAGGTATTGATTATGTTAAGAAGGGATGAGGGGTAGTGTTTGTTTGGTTACAAACATGACGGGTAGGTTTTTAGGTTGAGATAAGCTACATCAACTACCAATTACTGTTTGAACTTGTGATTGCATTTTCTTGGAGATGATAAAATTTATGCTTTTAAGCTCTGTGCTTGAGGTCTTTCTGTCTGAGAGAAATGGTTTAAAAAACTAATAATAAACATTGTTGAAGGTTTCATTTATGATGTTGTGGTGTGTATTTTTCTGTAAAATGGCTTATAAGTTACAACAAGTACCTTCCATAGTCTTAAAGAGGTTTATGCATGTGAGTCTCTCTCCAGGAAAGTTCATCTTTTGGAACAGCAGAAAAATTTCTATTTCAGCGGAAAGCTGCTCTTGAGTCTGCTCTGGCAAAGATACTAGTAAGACTGAAGGTCAAACGGGTTGAAGACTTGTTGGCTCAATATGAGACTCAAGGTACTTCTCACCCTCTTATTTTTTGCACCATGTTAATTTGCATCCTTCTTGAATCAGAACTCATCAGATCTACAACAACTGGTTATAACTGATGTTTGATCTGTCCATAGATATGCCACTGAAACTTTCAACTGTGGTTTTACTACTTGTTTTACTATTTGCTGAAAACGTGTTTTAGCACTATGATTGCTGCCATGGTCATGAAATTTGGCTACTTTATTGTTTCAAGAATCACCTTTTTTACTGAACTTTGCTGCCATTGTTATTATAACTTTTTCTTTTCCCCCTTCTGTTGTTTCAGATATTTCTAAACCTCGATATGTCCGTGTGAACACTTTGAAACTGGGTGTTGAGTCTGCAGTCAATGAATTCAGAAAGCAATACACCGTAAGTTTTAGACTCTGTGCGCTTAGGTGGTGCTTTGACCATCTTCTTCAGTACCTTGCATTTCTTAACTTGGAAGATCTATCAAATTCTTGGTGATTTGTTCTTTGCCATTCCATGGTGTATGCTAACTTGGTTCTTTGAACAGGTCGTGAAAGATGAGTTTGTCCCAGACTTGTTGATTCTTCCACCAGGCACTGACCTGCATGATCATCCTCTAGTGATGAATGGAAGTGTGTTTCTGCAAGTATGCATTTGCTTCTTGATATGATGCTGTTTTCCAACATTGATATGCTTCTTGATATGATGCTGTTTTCCAACATTGATAGGACAGATTACTAGACCACCAATGAACTCCATGTATTGTTTATCTGATGACCCTGTAATTTACTTTTGGTAGGGCAAGGCAAGTTCCATGGTTGCAGTAGCCCTAAATCCTCAGCCAGGTTGGGAGGTGAGTTGCAAGTTATTGTCGATCGATGATTCTACTTATGTGCTGTAAATTCAACTTGTCTGAAATATGACTGCCATAAACTTTGCAGTATCATGCTCGATTTGAGGATGAAGTTTAATCCATGAGTCTTAATTTGCATCTTTGTCTGTCAATGATTGAGCTATCTTCTAGGAGGTATGAGTTAATGAAGACGGCTTGTTTACAGGATTAGAGGGCTCTTTACTTCATTAGTCTTAAGTGATGTCTTTGTCTATCAGTAATTGAAATTTCTTCTGAAGGTACAAGACTATGAGTTAATGTAGAGAGCTTGTTTACACTGCACAGTAGTAGAGGGCTTTTCTATTCTGCGGCAACATTGAGAGTTCTTCAATTGTTTCTAGTTGAAACATGTTATCCATTCAAGATAGAATGTCATGGAGGAGATGGCTGATTGTCATCTTTTATTTCTAAATAACTCTAGGGATGGAACATTTTGGTTTGCAACTTGCCAGGATATGTGGAATTTGCAAGAAACCCTCTTTAAAATTCGTGCACCAGTATGCTGTTAACAGAAATGATAACATGCTTGAAATAACCAGACAGGCTCGTAAGGTTATTATCATGAAGCTGCCTTCAAAAATTAAGTCCAATAGATATTGTCACTCTTGCCTTCTTATTTATGCAAATAAGATAAATGTTGAATCTTTCCATAGCCAAGGTCCAGCAATCCTAACTCCGTAACTAGCTGAAGGGCAGAAGGGTTAAAGGCCTCTGAGACTTACTCAAAATCAAAATAAGAGGATCGACACAGTTGTAGCATAAAGAAAAATCTGAAATAATTCCTAGAAATTAGAGTGCATTTTGAAGTGATGATATAGGCGATTTTGGGTTTTGAGTTATGAACTTTGTGAAGTTCTTAAAATTTTTTCTTAGGTAGGTAGGCAAGCCACTATGCCTAGCGCTAGGTTGAAGCAGGGGGTCTAAATGGCCAGGTCAAGTACTACGCCTGAGCCCCTCTAGGGTCTAGATCAAGTTCCCCTCATAGAGAAAATTGATTCCTGAAACTGACTTCTGCAGGAGTTGAGCTTAGGTCTCCAGGATAAGAGAAGCACAAAGGACCATCTCCAGCTATTACCTCATGGTTTTGAGTTGTGCGGAAAAAAAGGCCAATGATTGTCAATAGGTTCTATTAGCAAATGTAAGTGTTGAAGAGGGGAAAAATTAGGGATATATATAAGGAAAAAAGGAAATATCTTAAGTAAATCATTGTTTGAAACCCTCGAAATGGAATGTTTAGGATCTTTTTTCAGGATGGGGGGAAGATATATAACTCTATTGAATGAGTTGAGAAAAATGATAATCTGAAGAGTGGGATTGCCAAGAAAATGCAAAAGAATGAAAACTGGATATCCTTTCATATTGAACTTGCTGTCCAAAGGAGAAGTGTTGAAAGCTTTCGAGATTGTGTATTTTGTGATTTCACTATGGTTCCAGACTACCAAGATTTGTCATGCAAGTGTTCATTCTTGCTTTTTGAGGATGCTGTATAGTTCGAGCAGTGCCTCAATGTGAGAGTCACTTCTCATTTTTGGAGCCGACTGAATCAGAATGACAAGGTATCATGGTTTTGGATCTTTTCCACAAATCTTCACCGGATGACATGCTTTGTCCACTGACATGCAATTTTATTAAGGATTTCAAAGAGGAAACCTGCGAGCTCTTTTCCTGCTCCTCCTTGTAATTCTCCTATTTTACTTTCTGATTGCCAATTCATCTCCCAGGGATATTAAAGTGGGCACTAATTGTAATGTTGGCAGCTTAACTTAAGAAGCTATTTCTGCCCCCCACTCTGTAGATATATTGTGATAGACTAGAGCAAACTTTCCTTCGCTTCTCTGCTGTCCAGTGGCAGGCAGTCGACTCTTTTTAAGTAAAGGGTCTAGTGAGATCGCATCCTTCTGAACCCCCCCCCACAAAAGAACTTTTGGGATGTTAGCTGTTTAAATTTGGTTTTGATGCTGTTTGTAATTGAGGAGCAGGCATAGTAGTTAGAAATTTCACAATTTGGCTGGTACAATTTGATAAAATTGGATGCCTTGATATGTGACTGGTTTTAAAATACATGCAACAGCATTTTCTTAAATTTAAATGGAACATTCCATGCTAATCATGATAACAAATATTGAGAAAAGCATTGAGAAGTTGGTATTTTCAGTTCCTTGTTGACTGAATTTTTCAATTGTGCATAGCCTGTCTCCCATTTGCTCTGCTGTGACATGTATCTCTTTTGAAGGTCCTTGATGCATGTTCTGCTCCAGGAAATAAAACTGTGCATCTTGCTGCTCTCATGAAAGGCAAGGGGAGGATTATGGCATGTGAACTGAACAAGGATAGGGTTAAATTTCTACAGAACACCATCAGATTGGCGGGGGCAACTAGTATCCTCAAACTCTGTGATGTTGCCCATATGCAACTGTTAGTCGTTTGAGTTCTGTCCTTGCATTATTATTACTTTTATTGATATAGATGTTAGCCTTAATGTAGCTCACAGACGTGGAAGTTCAACATGGGGACTTTCTGAACATGAACCCAGAGGACCCAGCCTACTTAAAGGTGAAATCTGCTTGCTCTTCTTTGACTGCATTGGTGATTTTGTATGAATCGTGGACATGCTGAACCTTGTTGCCTTAACTTGAATGTAGAAAATCTTGTTCTTGTTAGGTGAGAAATGACAGTATGTTTGCTGCTTCTCAATTATGATTTGATGAAACCAATTTGTCAACCCAATTAATCATCTTATTATGATTATTTGAAATAGATTATCAAATCAGGTCGAAGAAACTATAGACCTTTTTCTCTTGGCTTTTCAAAAGCTGCTGTGATTTTATTTGTCTGCTCCTGAGAGTTCGGATCCCACCTACTTGGCCAACACAGTGATTATTCCTGTTCAGATTCAATTTTAATCTTTATACGAAAGGGTAAACTTATGACATTTAGGTCATGACATAAATGGTTCATTATTAATAGAAGTCCATCCCTCATTTACATTCTTCCCTCACCAATGGATTTTCCTGTCACAGCTTCGTGCCATATTATTGGATCCATCCTGCTCTGGCTCAGGAACTGCTGCTGACAGACTGGATTATTTGCTTCCCTCGTCTATGAGCAGTAAGTGATGTCAAATATTATTTGTGTTTCGTCTACATTATTTTCACTTTTTGTCTGAGAGGCTGGAACTTGGATAAAGTCTGAGATCTGCACAAGAAAGGAAATGCATAGTGAGTTGATTGTCACTAAATTACAGTCGGCTTTCTTTCAAAGGTCATGAGCTTTTTCTGTTGGATGTGATTTATGATTGAACATAACAAGAAAAAATTTCCAAATGGTAACGTTTTCCTGTTTCATCCTTTCGTCAGCTGAAATGTGTCATGATAAGTGCTAAAGCTCCCAGGCATCACATTCTCAACTGCCTGAACATAAGCAATGAAATTGCCCTTGGCCTATGGCCTGTATATTCCTTTGGTCCACATCCCTCAATGGCCTTCATGTTGAATGCAGAATCATCTCCGTTAGTGAATGATTATGGGTTATATCATCATCTTGTTTAATGATCTTTCGTTGCATGGTGTTTTGCTACAATTCTGAATACTGCCTTCTCTCAGTTGCATTACTTATTTCAGTTTTGCATTACATCCTTCGCAAGTAGCTATTAGTGAAATTGGAACTAATAGTAGCTTCTAAGTTCTGAGACCTGAAATTCCTCTGCTTCCCAATGTTTGTCACCTACAGATCCCTATGTGATTATGCCTTGTTTCCTCATCTGGATGACGCTTCCAAGGTAATGGATAGTGCATTCGGCCAAGAGACTCCTAGACCATCCAACTTGGATACCCCACACGGGTTTTCGGGCTGAATAGAATGACTGTACCTTAAGATTGTTAAATGCATTAATGAACTTTTGGTGACAGAACGGCCACACTTATTGATAGTTGCCTTGTTTCCCGTACACAATGTGTTGATCTGTTGTCTGAAAATAACCATGCAGATGAAAGTGGTAATGCTGATACAACCAGGCTGACAAGGCTTGCTGCTTTCCAGAAGAAGGCTTTGGAACATGCATTGTCTTGTAAGCTTGCAGTCACCAACTCATCTGCTTCTTTTCTATATCTGTGTTGTATTCATGAAATAACAGCTCTTGCTTGTGACTTGGTGCTCTGTGAAGATCCATAAGACCTCTGTAATTTATAAGAGTATCTATGGCTTGAATGATTGATCCTTTTCTTTGCAGTTCCTTCTGTCCAAAGGATTGTTTACAGCACTTGCTCCATCCATCAAATTGAAAATGAAGATGTGATAAAATCTGTCTTGCCCATGGCTTTAAGGAATGGTTTTCAGCTGGCATCTCCCTTCCCTCTTTGGCCTCGTCGTGGTTTGCCAGTTTTTCAAGGCTGTAAGTACTCCTTTTGATCCACATTTGCCAATGAACTTCCAAGCTGAAACGTATCTAGGATCTTCTTATCTGCACAATAGTACCAAAGAAGCACCTTCTTTGTTTCTTGGGAAAGGGAACTGGGCCACATGTTCCCAGGGACGAAGAGGGTTAGTCTTCACAACGATGAAAAGATATGTAAACCGGAGAATTTGTTTGGAGGAAGACTTCTATCTTGTATGGAGATGAGGCTAAAACTGCACCGTTTCAGAAGAAAACATAGAGCACTTCAACGGAAAACATCACTAATAAAAAACGAAGAGTGGTGAAACACAAGGTGGAGAACGTGAGGAGAAGACCTGACAGTTTTTCCAAGTACGGATTCCCAGATGTGTCTACAGCTGGAGATATTTTGCTTTAAATGTCTGGACCATAACAACTCCTCACATCCAGGTGACTCTATCTGATCAGATTTCCACCAGCTAAAATAGGCTGTTTGGGGTCAAACAAGTGGTGCAATGAGATGCCAGGAACAATGCTTCTGGCTCAATTTGTCAGCCAGAGCACCAGCCTTACACACTTGGATTATTTCATGCGGTGTTTTATTTTATCCCGACCGTCACTTAATGGTCATACCATCCCAACGCTTTGAACGTCAGTGAAGAACTGAATTGTGTCTGTCCCTTTAGACAGTTACTTATGGTCATAACAGCCAGACATTTGGAAAGTCAGTGATGAACTGAATTGTCCAGGACTAGGTCCATTTCTGTAGGAATAGATAAACAACAGTCATCATTTTCTCTACTTCAACTGCCAAGTAATTTGGTGGGATGTCTCCCCCCCCCCTTGTTTTAGCTTGAATACTGGAAAATGTTGATTGTTATATCGTTTGGCAGCTGAACACCTGCTTCGGATGGATCCTGTGGAGGACAAAGAAGGCTTTTTTATTGCTCTATTTGTGAGAGAGGAGGGTGAAAGACCCATCTTGCCCACTAACGATGCCCACGAATCAAGAACTCCGAAAAGACACACACACAGGAGGATCAATTGCCCACTCCGAAAAGACCCATCTTGCCCACTAACGATGCCCACTCGGATTTCGCCATGTACTCGGATTTCAAAGATGTGGCTTCACTCCTTGATGTCTTCGCGGAGATGGAGGACTCCAGAGGAACATTAGTCTTTTGTTGTGCGGAATCGATCTTTCAATTGCATGTATTCCGTTGGTCTACATCAGGGTATGACTACAGGAGGGCACCTGTCAGAGAAGCAAGCAGGCATCTGATGGAGCATATGCAATGAGCACCAATGGGGAAATCAGCAAAGCAAAAGCCAGCAAATGAAAACGTGAACTCACTGTGGGGAACTATCTAAAACTCTTGCCTCAGCGAGAAAGCGACAGCGGCCAAACTTTCAATGCACGCCATGATCGTACTTCGGAGGGGGAGGGGGGCATGTCTCTCATTATCTTGTTTAACACTCTCCACGACTCCTAAACTACAAACAAGTGTACAAGGGGGTCGCATCCATTGATCTCGATCTGTCTGATCTCTATTCAGAACGAACTATCATAAAAATCAATTTGTCGAACCTGTTATTCATAGTTTCCTCGATTATCTGCACCCTCAATTTCTGGATAATTTGTTTTCCAAGAAAACACCAAAATAAAATTGATGTGCACGGATTATGAGAACAGGAATATGGAGAGTGAAAACAGAGCTGATACTACACATTATACATCTGAAACAACAGCCCAAAGCCCTCTCTAATTATTAATTACACATAACACAGGCACTTAATATCAGACACCAACACACACCATACTTCAGATTTCAAAGCTCAAACCCACACTCGCTTTCCTTCGATCCCAACTGCTTCACAACATAACGCTACCCCACAAAACATTACATGATACTGAAAGAACCCAACCCAGATAATCACTAATTCCACATCTCAAGCAACCTTAACTTCAATAGTCTTGGGCTTCTTCGGCTCAGGCGGGGGCAACTTCTCTACGGTCACAGTCAACACTCCGTCTTGACACACAGCACTGATAGCATCAATGTTCGCATTCTCAGGCAACACGAACTTCCTCATGAACTTCCCCACACGACGCTCCATTCTTAGGTACTTGACTCCATCTTTCTCCTCCTCCCTCTTTCTCTCTCCACTTATCACCAGCACGTTGTCGTCCTCGATCTGCACTTTTATATCTCCACTCTTGAGCCCTGGCATGTCGATGATGAACTGGTACGAGTTCGGGTACTCCTTCACGTCCGCCGGCGTACGCGCCATCGCACGCGCGTCACGGACGTATGCGTTTGATGGCGCGTTGCCGGACTTGTCGCCGGTCGTGGCGGCAGTGTGGAAGTCGTCGTCAAGGAAGTGAGTTAGGGCGTGAAGGAGAGGGGTTTCGAAACGGATGTCCATTTTCCTCTTCTTTGTCGGCGGAATTTTGGCTGGTGTATTGCTTTAAAGAAAGAGAATTTGATTTGTTTTTGAGGGGTACCTGCGAAGTGTTCGACGAAATGACTAAGTGATTTATGTTGGGGACGAATGGGGAGATGTGAAGGGGAATATATAGGGCGTGTTGGCGAATGCTGAGAACTTTCTAGACAGAGCAGGAAGAAGAAAGCGGTCAAGTTTCTGGGAGGTTCTTGAACTTTTTACGGGCCGACGTGGCATGTACCAAAAGAGTCCAGAAGGTAGTAGATAAAGATCTTTTTGGAGTTTGGGCCCACACTTGACCCTACCCAGATTTTTACTGGAAGATGTCATCCATAATGGCTAACTCTTTTTTTCTTTTCCTCTTTAAGTCTTTTTCTTTTGGGTTTTCCTTTTCATTTTGTTCTTCTAATAGGTGGTAAATGGTAATAATTGCCTGCCTTAAAAAAATTTAATTACTCATAATGATTGTATTAGGCTTGCGAAGAAAAATAGATTTCATATAACCTATTAGATAGGTTAATTGAATTGCATTGAACTGATTAACCTGTTAAATGTATTGAGATTCAAAGATATTGTATACAACTATTTATATCTATCTTAAGTGATACTCGTGTAACGAACCTAACATGTCTATTTGAGTCTTGACATCAGAGAAGTCACTGCATGTCGCGTATAAACAGTAACATTATGACAAACGGAGTGGACTCCAACCCTAACAAAGGTTGATGACATAAAACAAAGGGATTCTAAGTTTTCTAATGTTTCTTGCACCCCTACGTTGAGCTGTCCAGTAGAAGAACGGTGTATAAGGGACCAGAGGAAAGGTCCCCATGGAGGAGCTTTCAGTTCATTAATGTAGTCTTTCGCTACCCACCGATGTGTAAGTGTACTCGAAGTGGAAGACTCCTTTACAATATGAACCTACAGGTAGGCAAACGGGCCATTCAATTGAACAGACCATCTTCGACTTCTCGTTCATTGATTTGCCAAGGTTTTCATTTTTATTGGTGGGGTCTACCCTAGGGTTAGGTTACGTTAGACTGCTTGGGTTATTTGAAACGTGTGAATACTGCGATAACCAATGCTCACAAATTAAATTTAATTAGGCTGTCGACCCTCTAGCAGGCTTAGGAACTTTGGCAGTGTGACTGCCTTTAGGGTGGACCGGGGTGTTACAAGTTTATAATGTGATGCATTTGGGGGGAGTCTGGGCCGTTACAAATAGACATATGTTTATAGCATTTTTTAGTTCCTTTTGATATAAGAAACAACATTGCCTTACAGATATAAACGAGCTGCATAGAGTAACTTTAGTTTTGACGAATATTAGATTGAAATAAAGTCGAGAAAATCTGACTCGATACGATAACCCGATTTAAAGTTACTGCAAAAAATACGAATCGAATTGAACCGATTTCAACCCAAAGTCGACACAATTTAACCATTTAGCTTGAAAATATGTTATTATTTAATTTTGAGTAAATCTAAATAATTTTTAAAGCTAGCATAAAATTAACGCATTTATTAATGCGTTAAATGTCAACTCAAATCGGCCAGTTATCCAACTCTAGTTTGATATGTGAAAGTATTCCAATGTCTTAAGTGGCAGATTTAAGTATACAACATCTAAATGTCCCTGCATTAGATGTCCCTGTATTAAAGTATTTATTTTAAAAGTAATCATAAATATTAATCTAATCCCCATCAACATGTAACTGATTAGAATATTTTAACTGGCGGCGTCCATCGACACCACTAGCCTTCACATAATCCGCCTATAGTGTAAGCGCTATGCTTATGTGGGATTGGCGGATGAAAATCGTAAATTTGGGGAAGCTTGGAAGGGATGTAGGAGGAGGACACTGCTTCTTGGACATGGAGATTCTAGATATCCACTGGGGAGTGAATTTTTGGCTTAGTTTGGCGATTGCAAAACAAGATTCAACAGAGTTGAAAAAAATTCTTGTAAAATTAGGCTACTAATGCTCCACAAATGAGGACTTGGTTGAGTCTAGTTTCACTGCTTTTGGTACCTGTTAAGCTTCATAACATATACTTTTAATCACCAAACTTACGACTGCGAAACACACACAAAACAGGGCATTGTTTCCACAAGATGAAATTAATAGATCGTGTAGGAAACATTTGTATTTTCCAGTAAAATAATGCAAGAAGAAGAAACCCAGAAATAAAAGGCAATTTAAAGCCAAATTAGAACATTTTTATTCCCATATTGCTTCCACAAGACAGGTACAGCCTCCTCATTACACAAATTAAAAGCCACATTGATGACAACGCAACTCAAATCCTCATGCTTGACTGAAACTCCAAACCCACAACCTCATGTTACGATGATCATCATGATGAATCAATCCATGCATGAAGCTCAAGCAACCTTCACCTCAATAGTCTTAGGCTTCTTAGGCTCAGGAGGAGGCAATTTCTCAACAGTGACGGTCAAGACTCCATCTTGACAAACAGCAGAGATACTCTCAGTGTTAGCATTCTCCGGCAACACAAACTTCCTCATAAACTTGCCCATCCTCCTCTCCATCCTCAAATACTTAACCCCTTCATCCTTCTTCTCACCTTCCTTACCCTCCTCTGCTTTCTCTCTCCTCCTCTCCCCGCTCACGACGAGCACGTTCTCGTCCTCGAGCTGGACCTTCACCTCACTGGGGCGCACTCCCGGCATGTCCACCACGAACTGGTACGCGTTGGGGAGCTCCTTAATGTCGCACGGGGTCCGAGCCATGGCCTTGGCGTCTCGCACGTAGGCTCGAGTCGGGTTGTTGGCTTGCTGCTTGCTGGCTTGGTCTGTGGGCATGTCCTCTGTGAACTGGTCTAGCACGTCTTGGAGGGTGCTGAAGAGAGGGCTGTCTAGGAGGGTTCCCATGGTTCGTAGGTCCATTTGTAGTGTTTTTATTGGTTTTGATGGGTAAGTGGTTTGTTGGTTGTTT
>NCQV01068247.1:7330-23189 GCA_002740545.1 Lophocereus schottii
AGGCATGATGGCTGCATAAGATGGAGAATCTCGTTCCACCCATCAAAGAAAATAAATAAATAAATAAAGTACGTATGGTAGCATCCTTTTACTGGGAATTGAACAAAAGAGTTGTCTTTTCAAATTAAATGGGCTCACATGGTGATGTTTGCTATAAATACCAAAGTCAACCAAAAACGAAAATTGAAAGGGCAATGCCTTTTGGTATGCTAGTGGGGATACACAATCCAGTTGTGCAGTTATAATGGGGCTTAGAACCCATTGCTACCATGTTCTCATTCAATGGCAATGTGGGTGGAAGTTGAAAGAAAGCTCCCACGCCATTATTATCATTATATAAGGGAATATAGTGAAGGAAAAAGGGGAGGAAAACACTGATTGAGAGAAACAAAGTAGAGGAACAAAGAACAAGAAGGTTGATATAGAAAGTAAAGCCATCTTACTCCGAAAATACAATAGCTCGAGTTGAAAATCAAAGGTAAGAAGAAGTTAAAATCAAGACAAAAGCAATGCTCTTGTCATCTTGTTCATATCCTCCCACTTTGTTTCAATGTCAGCCATAGTTAATCACCTAAAAGCGTAAGCCATAATGCTGTAAAAAGTTCGAAACTCCAACTATAGAAGTATGGATTTAATTCAAGTTCTTATCAAGATTATTGATCTTTGCCTAATCTTTGTCATTGCCTAAAGAAATCAAATTTTATCAAAGCCCAATTCCTATCAGAATCACGAAATCATGGATCCGGTCGGATCCTTCTTCATGGTGGAACTGCAAACCAAAGGTCCTTGTCCTATATTCGATTAAAAATTGAAAGTAACAAGATGAATCTATATGCTTTACTTTTTTTTTTTTACATGAAGATTTTGCTCTAAAAGTTCAAAGGCAGAAAGAATAATGAACTAGATGATTATTAGATTTTAAAAAATTATTCATCAATGTTGCTTGCCTGATTCAAACCAATCAGAGCCATGAATGCTCAATAAAAAAATGAACACAGGGAATGACTTTTAGCCACTGGAATTCAACATTTAAAAATAATGGTGTGAAGGAATCAATTAGTAAAGCATTAAAGAAAAAAATCACATTCAAGAACACTTATTTAAAAAAAAAAAGGCTTGTGGTTGCTAGGGGATAGCTCTTACTAAGGCTTCAAAACAAGGAATAGGAGTAGAAGTTTGATTAACCAAATTAAAAAGGGATGAAAGTAAGGAAAAAAAAGTGAGGAGTAGTATTTCTAAATTGTGAAACCAAGGCCTAATCAGAAAAGCTGAATGATTAGGAATAGGTTTCTATTTGGAGATATTATAGTACTATAAGGACACAATTTATCCATTTCATTTGAATAATTAATTTCCATTCCAATTCAATTAAAAAAAAAACAGAGGAACATTTATGAGCTTTTGGCCCATCATATCACTGTAATTGACTACGAGAGACCAAAAAAAGAGTTTGATGTACTTTAAATTGGTTGGTGAAGAAGGTCTCAAAATTTGAGGAGAGGGAATTCTAATATTTGTTGTATTAAATTAGCATGCATTAAAAAAAACCAAATAAAATTTGGGAAAAGAAAAATTATATGATGGAAAACCCAAATTTATAACATAAGTCTTGGTTTACTACATGTGTCTAACACAAACTAAAGTTAAACTCCCAAACACTTTGGATTTGGAGCCATACCAACGAGTTGACCAATCTAGAAGATTGTTGCTTGATTTGGTCCAAATTATTATCACGTGCACACACACACATACATATATGTATGTGTGCATGTATGTATGTATGTGTGTGTGTATGAACATGATCTTGAGTGCATGCACCAACTTTCTCCCCAATCAAAAAGAAAGGTTCATGTTCCACAAAATATCCTAGCCGATCAAATCCCAAGTCCTTCAAATGGATCAAAAATCTTTTTTATCCTCCTCTTCTCTTATAAAAGACCACATTTTCAAACTTATGATCTTCATCATGTGTTATGAGAACATCAAACCAAAACCAAAGTCTACAAAATGTACCAAACCCAAATAAAATATTCACCCATGCTTACGAAATTTTCCTCCTAAAATCTTCAAGCCAAAAACAAATTTTGGATTAAGAATTATGCTGATTTCATCTCATTGAGAGTACGTAGGAGGTTGACAAATACATTTTGGATAGAACAGTTAAAAAATAAAATAATAAGTCAAATCCCAAAAATGACTAAGTCAATAAATACATTACTTTTAAATAGCTAAAAAAATGATTACCTTAGCCATTAAAGTAAAAATCAAATGACAAAATTAAATAAAAATTGCGAATATAAATCTATTCCAAATAAATGAAACTTAAAGCCAAAGCCAAATTAATTTATGGTTGGATTAATCTGCATACATACAAAAATAAATACAAATCAATTCAAATTAATTTAAAAAATTACGGTTGGATTGATCCTCCAAAAAAAGAGGTACCTAGGTAGCTCCTGACCATCAGTGCGTGCAACCTAAAGTCCTAATCAAAAAGAAATTACCCGTTCCCTAACCTGTACATAAAGAATATCTATTTGCAGTACCTTTTCTAGAAAGTTGCTATACGACCACTGTATGATGCAATTAAGTTTTGGGCATGTAGATCCAAATTATATAAAGTCTGATTAACACAAAACAAAACAAGGGGGGAAGTTATATAGAACGAGTTAGAATAAATAGGTGGTCTCTCGAGAAAAATTAAATAGGCGTATCATCTTCAATAGTGTTGTACTCCAAATTTATATTTATTTGTTAGATTTTTTTTCCTCAACATCTATCTTATCATTGAGAAAACACACTCAATGCATCCCCCTTTAGTGAGGGGGGCGGGCTGCAGGTGGAAGGAAAGAAGGGAAAAGCTAGTTGAGGCTTGGGTGCCCAACCATCTTTCCCCTTTGAAACTTCATCCTTGGCCCGTGGACCGTCATTCTCGAGGCTCTATAAGTGGTGACTATGTTATGGAGATGTAGGTAAGAAGGTAAGACTCGAATTAAATTAATGCAATTAAAATTTCTATTTTCCTGTTCAAATCATATCATATAGGCATTCTGCATAATGTGCTCAATTTCAGCAATATTTCTAAATTTATTCAGTGCCTCTTGATAAAGCACATACCTAGGACCATCCTTGGACCCTGGAAATTATGTGAAATTGCTTACCACAACTAGCCCTTCTCATTTTATCACAACATTGAATCTAAGGGGAACCACTGTATGCCTCTTCAAAGCTTACATCTTCAAAGATAAAATAGGCCAAGGCCACCCCACCTAGACATTAAGATCACTAACTCTACTACACGTCTGTTGAACATAGACTTAGGATCAAAAATAATATAAATGGATGCCTTAGGTAAATGCTCAATCTTTCTTATCATACTCTTTGTGTGCATTAAGAGATCCCATATTTTTCAAAATATGTGCATGTGGTTTAGCCTTTTTGGCCAAGAGCCAAATCCCCACCAAAAATGCAAGGCGTCCTAATTAGGAACTTGTGGACCAAACCTAACAATGGCTACATTCATGTTGGTAGTGGTTGAAAGTTTGCCCAAATAGTTTTAATCAGGATGCCATTATAACTTATTGATCACACCATGTGTAATGCTAAGTGTTAAAAGAAACTCAATGGCCCAGCCAAGCCACACTAAATTTCATATGCTTCCTTCATATCTCCCTAGTCTTTAAAGGTACCTGAATATTTTGGCTTTATTTCTGACAACAATCTTATGGTTATTTTAAGGTTTCTTTTCCTCCTCCCCCAACATTTCCATAATCAAAATCTGGTATCAATTCGTTCTCCTAAAAAAAGAAAATTTTCCTAATTTTTTAAATCCGAAAATTTTTCGCTTATAAAGGCAAAATGGCCTTGAGGAAGGGACTACTAAGGTTGCCTTATAAGATCTATATCTATAAGTTTCAATTCAATGTTGGGGAATGACATCAGCAATAAGCATCACAAGGAAGAAGGTGGTGCTCCTAAATGAATTACAACTTGTATGGCTGATTGATAGCCCAAATGGAAATCCAATTTAATGCTAAATTTACCAAGTAAGAAAGACTCACAAATAACCTCACAAAGAATGGCATTAGCATGACATTTAAATTAAAAATTAAGGAGACGAAGATGTCCACTCAATTTTTTCAATCCATGGAGAGGATCCTTATGAATAGATAAGAGGATAAATATGTTAGAGCAACTTAGAGATCACATCTATTTGGGAATCAATTTATAGATCCAACCCTTTTTGTACCCATGACAAAAGAAAAATTGATTGCAAAGTTGTCCCTTCTTGAAAACTTGAACTTCATGGGCCGAGGAAATGTATCCTTCAATTTGAAAATTTTCAATAATATGATAGGCCTAAAAGGCATAAACAGGGTCCTTTTCCCTCTAATTTTTCTACTTTAGCAGAAATAGTAAGTAGTTGGTTTCATTCTCTTCAGCAGTACAAGGTTACTGCAAAGTAAATTTTAACCAAAGAATTCCAATCATAAGATTCTCGTAATGAGGAGTTGCGTACCACACTCCGTGACTTGGCACTTTTAAAACAACCACAAAAGGAAGGTTCCCCAAACTTTATAACCCATTGGATGGAAACAACATGCTAGATGCTAAGTCATCATAAGGAAAACAAACAAGTCTATATGGTCATTAGAAACCTATGGCTAAATTTTCACGAACATTTATAGTTTCAACCGTTGAACACATTCATATAATTTCATGATGTCGAAGCATCGATAAAGGAAGAGATGCAAGAAGGCCTAAAGAATAATTATCAGGGCAACAAAAGTCCTTTAAAGATAACAAGGTGGCGATGATTTGTAATGCCAAAGCAGTAAAAGAGGTCAATGTACTATAGTCCTCCAGACCTTTTCGCACTTATGGTTTCTTCACCCTACTCAGAATGAAGCCCATAAAAGCTTGGAAAAACTTGAATGCCAAGAGCTCCTCATGCCTATTGGGCCCATGCCTGATGTACTTGAGGATAAAAGAAATAAGAAACATAGCATCGATGCATAGTACAACTACCATCCTATGAGGAAGCACCCTACCAATTAATATTTGGATTAAAACATGCTATATAAGATCTGGTAGACAATGCAACCATGCCTATTTCAAATATAACTAAGCCCAACAATTGGCCCAAACCATTGAGCCCAGTACTCATGGGTTTCACTGCAGAAGAACAAAATAACCCATTCACCTTTATTGGGGGTAAAGTCCTTGGAATATAGGGAGATGATCAAGAGGACACCTGGTGACAAGCTCGTAAGTACACAAGTGATGTGGTCTAGTTAAAATATTGTCCCATTGAAACTAACGCAATCGATTGAGTTTATCCTTGAAAAATGCTAGACAAATACAAGTTGATTTGGAGAATAAATTAATCTATAACTAGATGAAGTGCTAATGGTTGACTTAGGAATTCTATCGATTAAAAAATGCCTAGGGATTTGCTCCACAAACTATAAACTAGATCTGACTAAACAGTATCTATGCTTACTCAAATTTGGCTAAATCACAGGATAACAAACATATAATATCCAATCCTTTCTTTCAAAATGAATTAAACTATTTAGACTAAGCATACTACCATTCCTTCAAAAGGGTTCTTGATTTAGTCTAAAATTACAAGTCTAAGTTGTCAAATTTCCTCTTAAATGCAACTTTCTCTAAAAAGTAACTAGGTTAACTCCATACTTACCGATCGAATTGCAGATTTCTCCTTTCAATACTTCATCCAACTATTTGATATTTTGCAAGTTAATTTGGCCAAAACTACTCACAATAACCATAACGCAAGATAGATTGAAACATTCCAGATAGAATAAGCACATTATTCATGAAGAATGATCCAAGTTCATTGTTTGGCTATCAAATCCTAAGATTAAAGAAACTACTTACTCATGATGATTAAAACAAACAAAATAGTTCAATCAAGAAAACAACCAAACAAAACTAATACACTGAGTTTAAAGAACAAGGGAAGAGACAGCAACAATGGAGTTTCTTGACAACTTCTTCAATCTTCAAGACTCTAAATGCAAGTAATCTTCCTTCCAGTCTTCTTTCTGCTTCGAAAAGTGATAAAAATTACAAAACTTTGCAGAGATTTCTAACATAGATACATTAGGTCTTTTGTTCAAGCGGCCGAGCACATCTTCACATAGCAGGCACCATCAACACTCAACCACTCAAGCAAAGAAAAACAAATGGGTGCAGTAGTTACAGGCCTACCACTAATCGTGGCCACCACCATGGATGGTCCATGGGGCCTCTGTGTTGGAGTTTTCTTATTCTTCTTTTTCCTCTACGAGGGTGGAGACTGGGGGCGTCCATGATAAGTCATAAATTTGACTCTTGAGGATCAATGTTTGATCAAAAATGTCTCCAAACTTGCAGCAGCCATTAAAGAACTATGTTTAAAAAATAGAATTTTGGTATAAACTAAGCATAAAACTCATGAATCACCTTAAAATGCACCAAAATGACCCTAAAATGATATACTCTATGGGTACATAACCTAGGTCACTCCCCTCATCCCAATTGAAGCCACACAAGTATAGCGGGATAAAGAGGTTGAAATCATTTATCCCACCCATAATGGGAGACTGTATAAACCCCGTACTTGACTTTATGAAGGGAACAAGCTAATTCAATTGCATCTCAAAAACCACTAGAGGGTCTTGTTGTCTCCATGTTGAAAAAGACAAAAGGGATATATTCATATAATATTCCCCCTTGCTTTCTAATCCTTAAATGAACTTTCATTACTATGGGTTCTGTAACCAAAATACACCACACATATCGAGGAAATTGTTTGGAATATGAAATCTTTCATGACTGTATGCTCTCAAAGGAAGAAATGCATTTCATAAAAAAAATGCTCAATCTAAAACAATCCTATAAAGACAACCAAGATATCTTTACGTCACTGTTCAAGACAAAGGAAAGGAAGCACGGTGAGCCAGATGGGCAGTAATGATGGAAAACTAAGGTTTCCATCCTAAAGAGATTATCACCAATGTTGATGAAATGAATCACATTGAGATAATGTTGGCTACGCATAACGAGAAATAGATGGTCTTGTTGGGCATTACAAAGGGCAAGGGCCTTATTGCTAAGCTTAATAAAAACTTCAATTTGGAGCAAAATCCCCTGTCTATATATGGGGATAAGTCGTCCCCTTGTCTCAATTCAATCTATGTTGAAATTGTGTACTCATTCAAAATTTTAATAAAATGAGCATATCTAAGTATGTTTCTTTCATATGCAGTAGTGAAGAATTTGTCCTTCTAATACACTTAATGAATCATGAACAAAACTATAACAAAACTACTATCTTTGAAGAAACAAAAACAATAAATATTGGAAATAACAAAGAATCAAAGAAGCTAAAATTGGGATCGTCGTTGACTCCTAAGGAGGTACAACAATTTACTCACTTGCTGAAAGAATTTAAGGATGTTTTCATGAGGGCCTATAAAGATATGTCTACGAGAAATTACCGAGCATACAATTTTGTTGTATTAGATGTGAAGCTTACCAAGCAAAAATTTCGCCAAATGAACCCCGAATGCGCCGTAAAAATGAAGCAAAAAGTACAAAAATAATTAGATGTTAGCTTCCGAAGGGTATCCAATTATCTAGAATTAAGCATAGTCCTAGTGCCTCAGAAAGATGGATAGGTCTACATGTTTGTAGAGTTTTGATATTTAAATAAACCAATTCCTAAGGATGACTTTTCTTTACACCACATCGACTTATTGGTAGACAAGGTAGTGGAGCATCATCAATTATACTTCATGGATGGCTCTGCCAAATATAATCAAATTAAAATGGCTAAAGAGGATTAAGAACAAACCACTTTTATCACACAATGGTGTACCTTTTGCTGCAATGTGATACCTTTTGGACTAGTGAACACAACGATTACCTATTAAAGAATTACCCAAACCATATTCCATGACATGATGCACAACATGGTGATCTAGGTGGATGACATGATTGTTAAATTAAAGAGCTGGCAGGGATATGTCCCTACTCTCAGAACATTCTTCATAAGAGTACGAAAATACACCATGCACTTAACCCACGAAATTGTGCTTTTTAGGTTACATTTGGAAAGGTTTGGGGTACATAGCTAGTGGAAGAGGAATCAACGTTCATCCATTCAAGATTGAGGCCATTATCTAACTGCCACCACGGAAGATGAAAAAGCAAATATGAGGTTTCATCAAGCATGTGCAATTCATTTATTGATTCATTCTTGAGACAGACTATAACTTGTGCACCAATCCTTGAGAAATTAAGGAGTGCATCGCAGATAGAATGGGATAAGCCTTGGTAAGAGGCTTTCAATGCAATAAATGAATACCTGGTAAATCCACGGGTTCTACAACTAGCAAGTGGGGATTATCATTGTTACTACCAAAAAACCCCAAAGGAAAAGAAATGATATTTATTGCATGAGTAAGAAAATCCTCGATTTGTGGTTTACCCAAATCAAAAACACTTGCTTGCGAGATGTTCGATTTTTTAAAGTCAAAACAAATCATATCAGGGTGAAATAGAGGCTCAACTAGGGAATTCGGCTGCAGGTCTAATCTAGGTTCCTGGGCCAGAGTGAGAGAATGAGGAGAGGTTTTGGTTATTCCCTTAGAATGACCTACTTGATTTACCTGGGAGGCTAGTAGAGTTCGCATTCTTAACAATCACTACCTTCTTTGACAATGTTAACAGTTTGAAAAGTTTTTCCCTATAGGTTTTCTGATTCTCTTCTTCTCAGCCTCTTCCTCTCTAGTTCCTAATTTTTTTTCTGCAAGAAATCTCTCCTTGACTTTTGGTGCCTTAACCCCAAGGGGTACCCCTCCTTTTATAGTGCTTAAAGGGATAATCTGAATTAGTTTAAAGAAAGAAGACCAAATCCTATTCTCCATAAGCTTAGTCTTAAAGGATGCATCAATCCTGATAGAATTCTATTTGCTAAGACATGCTTTACATACGAAAAATGACTCGAAGAGGGAAGACAATAGAACCCATCCAGATTCTTGGTTAAAGGGCCCGACTAAGTTTCAGTTCCGGTCAGACCCATTGGGTTCGCTAAGCCAAAATAATTGTCGTTGAGCATTTAAAAATCACCAGCTAATTTTGGTCATCTATAACTATCTTCCGCTTTAGCTGAGTCTACGTAAGGTGCAGTTAAGTAGTGAGCTTTTGTGCTTACTTGCTTATGGTTTTGCTTATGAGTTGAATCTTTCACTAGTCTTGCAAACCTTTCACCGGTCTAGCATACCTTGATCTTAACGTTTCGCAGATCTACGAAACCTGTCACCGAACTAGTGGTTTTCAATTGTTGTACAAAACATAATCTTACTTTTTAAGGCCCGTTAATATCTAATATTTGCTTTCAAAAAACATTAAATTAAGGATTTTAATATAAATTTTGCTGATTGTCTAGGATTTCTGGAGAAATGAAAAATGTGAATAAAATAAGTTTCAACTGATATGGTTTGGACTTGTGTTAACTAATAGACCGGAGCAGGAACTGATTTTTTGATTCTGTCCCTCAGCCGAGAGGGGTTGCTCTTTTGCCAGACCTGTGGCCCACTAGCACCCTGCTCTTTTTTTCCTTCAACGCAACCTACCAACCCAATACCCCATCACTTATTTCCCTCACGCATCCACCAAGTGAAATCCCAGCTCCCCTCACCATCTCTTACCTATCATTCTTTTTCCCAGTCACGTGATACACCACTTCTTCCCCTTCATTTACATTTTTTATATTTGTTTCTCACTCATTCCCTTTCCATAATAATCATGAGTTCCCCCATCCTCCATCTTTTTCTGTCCTTTGCTTTGCCTAAAACCACCCCCACTACCTAAATTTCTTTAGCTTCATTCATTCTTCCCTTTCTCACTCACCTTAACCCCCTTCATCAATTCATCCAATTATCATAATCACCAATCTGTTTCATTTTACCTCATAAAGTTGGCCATTGAATTGGAGCAATCGCAAAAGTGAGTACAACGTTTAATTAAAAAGTAATGGCGGCTAGGGCTCAAAATTGGATGCATGAAAGTAGACGGAAGGAGACGAGCAGTAAGCAGTAGTAGCAAGGAGAAGGCTCCTTTGGGTTTTTGTTACTTTTTAACAATCTTAGATATCATCACAGACTCACAAATTAGTGTAATCGAATCTGGTTTGTTAACTTCAAGTTAATAATCGTGCGTTGGTTCCAAATTGCTTAAGTCTTGGTTCAAATATTGTGGTTCTTATTTGATTTTCGCATCTGCCTTTTCACCTATTTCGATTTTGAATGCTTTGGTCTGGGCTCTGTTTCATTCGAATTTTGAGGCCATGGTTCGTTCATCTTAGTTTGGCTTGCTTGGTTTGTGCTTCTTTCCTCTATTCTCCAATCTTGGTTTTATTTGAATGCATGGTTTAATTGGCCTTTGTCGTTTAATATGATATTCAAATTTGGTTTGTAATGCCTTTCGGTTCGACTATTCTACAACCCTTTTTCTGCTTCAAGAGATTCATAGTAGTCCTTAGCGCCCTTATCTTTTGACCTCAGCAACATGACTCAACATTGTAGTTCTTTCTCCCTTCTTTTAATCTTGTGTTGATATTTTAACTTTTCCATACTTAAGTTTGCTTATTTTGTTTGATTTTCTTAGAAACACAATGATGATAACGGTGGTTGGTGAATATGGTGATCTTGTTGGACCTTTTGGTTAAGCACATGTCATTGTTCATGACATTTTCTTTTTGCTTATTTGTTTTTGGAAATTAATAGATACATATCAACTTACCTACGAATTAGTTTATTTGCTTATGTTGATAAAGCCAACATATGGTTTAGTAACTAGTGCTCTAATTCTGACGTAGCTTTACAGATCGACACCCACAAGTACTATGGAAATGAGTCATATGCATGCAAAACCATCGAGATGAAATTCATCAAATGTGGTTGCAAATTGAGTCAAGAGTTGTTTGATTGAGTCTTAGCAATCTCTTTTTGGTCTTGATTTCTAATGAGTGTTTTATTTTCAATTGTTTTAATTTAGTATTCTTATGTTCTTGTTTTTGTGTTAGAATTTACGTGTAGATTTTCTTTTGGCTAGTTTTAACTTTTATTAGTTTTGTAGTTCAGCTTTATGTCCCACTAAAAATTATGCATTACTAAAAAAGAAGGTTGTGAACAGTAGAGGTGCAAGTCAGAGGTCAAATGCAAAGAAGAAGCAAATCAAGGGGCAGGTGTTTTTTTTCCCCTCCATTTTCAAACGTTTCACTTGGGTATAGTGCTTTTCTATGTTTTTCAGGTTTTTGGACCTTTTTGCCTGGCTTTGATCACCAATTGAGTATGATTTGGCTCCTAACGGATGCTCCCTAAGTCACCATGGTCATGGAGGAAAAAAAGAGCCAAAGAATTTCGAGACAGAGGTCACCACAGTTACTCCGTGGTAAAGGCCACAATCGATAGTGAGCCTTAAACTGCTTGCCTCTTCATCTTCGTTCATCTTATGGCTGATGATACTCAAGCTTTTGCTTAAAAAGTGTTGTTCGACTACAGAAAGTAGTACTTATCTCACTTCTCACTAATGTTTCTTATATTTTTTTCCATTAGAATTAGGATTCTTAGTTTATATTTTAGAATAAAAGAAGAAATTGGAGAGAGGGTTTGGCTTTTGGAGGTTTGAAGATTGGGACAACATTGGAGGAGAATCACCACTACGACTAAGTTTTTCTCTCCCTTTAGTATTTTCTTGAACTCTTGTTTTAGATGTTATTAATTCTGAACATCAGTGAGTGGCTTATTTAATCTAGCGATTTGTTAGCCAAAGTATTANNNNTGGATCCTTAATCTTCATTAGGCTTATTCAGTGTTGGAATGATTGAACTCTACCTTGTGATTGAAGTATTGCGATTGAGTTTTGCCAAATTTGCTTGCTTCAACTAAATAGTTGAGTGAAGTACCAAAAGGAGAAACTGGCTATTTAGCCAATAAGATAGGACATGATTTAGCAATACTTGAAGGAGATTTGTCAGTAAAGAGGAAACGTTAGCCAATAAAAAAATCTACAACTTAGACTAGAACAAGATCATTCGAAAGAATGTTAATTGGATTAGTTTAGGCAACTCAGTTTACTTCGAAAGAAAGACTGAATTTTAGTTCAATTGCACTTCTTTCAGTTATCCAATCTATGCAAAGTGCATGATTTAATCCATTGATCCAACTCTTTATTACGCGAAACAATTCCCCATATATTTTAATTTGATTGACTTTTCTGATTAGTTAATTAGCTAAATTCGAACAACCCAATGGAATTTGTTTGTTCAACCTTTCATAATTGGTCAAAACTCAATAGATTACATTTGGTCTCTGTGAAAACGATATGAAAAATAAACTACAACACCCATGCACTTGCAGTAGTGTCAATTTTTTGGTGTCGTTGCCAGACCAATTTGTGGATATTGAGTTCGCCCTTTATAGATTAACGAAGCATTTTTGTGGTTTTCTTTTCCTTCGTAATTTTTTATTTACATTGGTAGAGTTGTTTTTTTAAACGATCTTTGCAGGATTTCTTCACTTGTATGCGAAGTCCCTTTCCTTTTGAATTCGATCCAGAAAAAGAAAGGAATTTTCACCATTGGAGGAAGAACTTAAAGTTAAACGAGTAAAGACCCAAAGTTGAAGAAGCCTCTTCAGCAATGGCAAGAGGAGGAGGTGACCAAAGAAGGATGCTTCAGGATTTTATCACCCAGGAGTCCAAGGCATTGCCTATATGGCATTGCTCAACCAAACATGGAAGCAAACAATTTTGAGCTCAAACCAGCACTTATTTCCATGGTTTAATAATCCTAACTTAAAGGCACCCCGTTAGAAGATCCCCATTTATCTCTCAGCATTTTTAGAGGTGTGCGACACATTGAAGGTCAACGGAGTTTCTACCGATGCTATTCGATTCGGGCCATTTCCCTTTTCACCTAGGAACAAGGCGAGAGCGTGGCTTCATTCTTTGCGTCCCCGATGCATCACAACATGGAATGAGCTCACTAAGGTTTTTCTTGTAAATTCTTTCTTTCAAGCAAGATGGCGAGTCTAAGAAACCAAATAACTAGCTTTGCTCAACAGCAAGATGAGTCGCTTTATAACGATTGGTATTAGTTTAAGGACCTATTGAGGCTATGTTCACATTGTGGTCTCCGACAATAGATGATAGTGCAAATCCTCTACAATGGAGTCACTCAACCAGTGAGGTCTACTATAGATGTAGCGGCGGTGGCACTCTAGTGAATAAGATGGAAGATGAGGCTTACAACCTTATTATGGAGATGATGCTTAATAACTTCTACTGGTCCAATGAGGGGAGCCAACCCTAAATGGTTGGAGGTAAGTTAGAGCTTGATGTTATTTCTTTGCTCTATACTAAAGTAGATGCCATGTCTCAGAAATTAGAACGATTGAATGTTAATTCTATTAGTTCAAGTACCCCTTCCCCATCATAGGAAATATATAGGTCTGCTGATCATTTGACTTTGAATTGTGAAGTTGGAAGTTCATTTGTCCAAGATGCTAGTGACCAAGTTAACTGTGCTAACACTTATAACTCTAGACTGACCAATGACCCATTCTCTAACACTTACAATCCAAGTTGGAGGAATCACCGCAATTTCTCCTATAGTTGTAATGCCCCTCCTGTGCCTCAAATAAATGTTAGACCACCCATTGGATTTCAAAGACCATGTTACCCTCAACAAGCACCTCAAAAATCCAAATTAGAGGCTATGGTGGAGAGTATGCTTTGAGCACAACAAAAGTATGATGGGTATATTAAGCAATTGGCCTCTATGTTTGATGTGCTTACTACCTTAATAAGATGTTAGAAGCTCAGCTTGTCCTATAAGCTACCTCTTCATCTACACCCCCTGGCAGTTCTTCTCGTAAGCATGAACTTAGCTCTAAGAACAATGTCATGATTTTAAAAGAGGGTAAGCAACTTGCAGGACATAAGGGGGTTAGCCAAGATGAGCATTTGCATAATGGAAATTATGTGGTTGTTGAGCAAGAGGTGCCTACTCCTTCTAATGGTGTGATAGGTGATGATGTCCGTAATTCTAATAAGGTTACTAATGACCCCAAGAAAACATCCTAAGTCCTTATGTTCCACCTTTATCGTTCCCGTAAAGAATGTATAAGGCTAAGCTTGACCAATAATTTGGGAAATTTTTAAAGGTCCTTAAGAAACTATACATTAACAGTCCATTCATCAATGCTTTGTCTCAAATGCCTTCTTATGCTAAGTCTTTAGAAGAGATTTGTCTAATAAAAGAAAGCTAGAAGAGCATAAAACAGTGGTATTAACTGAAGAGTGCAGTGTCGCTATTCAAAACAAGCTCCGTGCTAAGCTTAATGACCCCGGTACTTTTTCTATTCCTTGTCTAATATGAAATGTGTTAATAGATCATGCTTTGTGTGACTTGAGATCCAGTGTAAGTTTAACACCCCTCTCCCTTTAGAAAAAGTTAGACCTTGGTGAAATGAGACCCACCACCATCTCCTTATAATTGGTGGGTCGTTCTATAAAATAGCCTATGTGTATTTTAGAGGATGTCCCTGATAGGTAGGGATTTGTATGTGCCTGTAGATTTTGTGATCCTTGCAATGAAAGAGGATACACATGCCCCCATCATTCTTGGGATGCCATTCTTGGCCATTGTTGGGTGTCGTACTAGTAGTGCTAAAACGGCATACTATCTTTTGATGTGAACGATGAACATGTGAAATTTAACCTGACAAAGCTTCAAAATTTCCTTCTATCTCTTGTAAATGTCACCAGATTGATGTGGTGGATAGTTTGGCACGGGAGACCATTTCTAATATTGTTTCTAATGATCCTATTAAGAATTGTATATTGAATAATGGTACTACCAAGGATGAAAATCCCAAAGTAGCAATGTGTGCTCAATTCTTAAAAGCTTCTCTCCAAGTTCCACCAACCTTTGATAGGGAGGAAGCGCTAGTAAATAATAACGTGCCTCATCTGATGAGAAACGTGCCGCCGAGGTAGAATTAAAACCTCTTCCTTCTTCCTAGAGGTATGAGTTTCTTTGCCCCAATTCTACATATCCTGAGATTGTGAATGTGAGTCTAAATGCATCTCAAGTCAACTCTTTGCTAAGAATACTTAGGATGCATCTTAAGGCCATATGGTATACTCTTAATGAGCTTAATGGAATTCACCCTTCTGTGCGTATTCTTCGTATTTTGATGGAAGATGACTATAAACCCTCAATTGACCACCAAAGAAAGTTGAACGCTAATATCTAAGATGTGCGCAAGAAATAAATTTTGAAGTTAGCTAAGGCTGGCGTTATCTACCCTATCTCCAATAATAAGTAGGCAAGCCTCCTCCGTGTTGTGCCTAAGAAAATAAGGACAATGAAATAATTCCTACAAGGATAGTTATGGGTTATCGCATATGCTTAGACTATAGGAAGTTGAATAAGCCCACCTGTAATGACCATTTTCTCTTCCCCTTCATTGACTAAATGCTCGAGAGGTAGGCCAAAGGCTACTTAGATGGGTATTCAAGGTTTTTCCAAATTCCTACCCACCCTAGTGACCAAGAAAAGACACGTCAATTTCTACACAAATTCCATCAAATTTCTTTCCTTTCCTCTTATTTTCTTCACTTTCACTCAAAATTTCCTTCAATGTTCTCTCTTCTAGTTTTCTATCACTCATATTTTTCCCATTTTCATACCTAAACCTTTAACAACCCGGCTTTACCTTCCAATCCTTCCAAATTTTTCCATCTTCTTCCATATTTCTTCCTTATTAGTCTTAATTTT